>VWYH01005893.1:0-15508 GCA_013399365.1 Pampusana beccarii
AAAAAAAAAAGTTTGTGCAATGGCCCAGCGGCAGTGGGGCTCTGCCCGCCCCCCCGCAGCACTGGCCCGGTGCCCTGCAGCACCTGTTACAGCACCCATCGCGGGCACCACTGCAGCCCCCCTTGCCCTGCTGCCCACCCCCGCCCAGTGCTGCCCCTTAAATAACCCCCATCCCGCCCCAGCTCCATCCCGCCCCACCCGGGGCATTGTGGGAAACTCCTGCCCAATGGGATGAGCATCCAGACACCGCATCACCTCCCCCAGCACGGCCCGGAGGGGTGGGGGGCACCCCGGGGTGCACAGCCCCCAGCTCTGCCCCACAGCAGCTCCCCCACACCCAAGGGTTGCTGTGCCCCCCCCCCCCGCACCCCCAAATCAAGCGTGGAGCACCCAGTCCTCCCACAGCCAGGGCGGTGGCACGCCAGGGAGCACCCCGGGGAGGGGTGGGGGGGCTTCCACCATTGGCTGAGACCGGGCAAAGCTCATGGCAGGGATGGGGAGATGGGGAGACGGGGAGATGGGGACGCGGGGAGATGGGGACGTGGGGAGACGGGGATGGGGAGACAGGGATGGGATGGGATGGGATGGAATGGGATGGGGGCGAGGCAGGGATGGGGAGCCGTACCTGCACCCCGCAGCCCCGGCCAGCTTCGCCGCCCCCGCCCGCCCCTATTTATCCGGCCGCGGGTCCGCCCCGCTCCGGCCCCGGAGCTTTCTGGAACCGGCGGCCCCGGCCCCGGCCCCAGCCCCCCCCGCCCGGTGCCCGGTCCCCCCCGCCCGGTGCCTGGCCCCCCTCGCCCGGTGCCCGTTCCCCACCCCGCGCCCCGACGCCTCGGGGATGGGCGCAGTGCCGCTCGCACATCCCTCCCCGCTGCGAGTGGGCATCGCCCCCCCGCAAACGGCGGGTGTGGGGAGGACGGAACACGGGGACCTCGCATTCTACCCGCACTCCCCCCGGGGTTCCAAAAATCCAGGTCCTGCGCCCTCAGCGGGGGAAAACCTCGCCGGACATTGCGCGGCCCCCCGGGCGCCTTTATTATCTCACCCCGGGGGGGCCGGTGCGAACGAGGCATCCCCTCCCCACCCGCGTACCCAGAGGGGGCTGCGTGAGACCCCCCAAGCTCCTCCCCCCCGGCCCAGCTGCAACATCCGCCGCTTCCACGGGGGAAACTGAAGCACGGGGGAAACTGAGGCACGGGCCCCACCCGCCGCCGCTCCCGGCCATGGCCCCCCCCGCACAGCCCGAATCCGCAATGCCCCCCGGCATCCCCCGGGGCCATAAACAACTTCCCAGCTGCTGGTCACGGCCCAGCGCTCAAACGCGGCCTGGGGAACTGGAGGAACTGGTTGGCGCCCAGTAGAGAGGCGGGGCCGGCGCGCAGAGGTCTGGGGCGCTGCTGCGCCCCCCTCCCGCCGTTCCGGGGGATGGGAGGTGCCCACGGCCCCGCGGGACCGGAGGCGCCCCCGGGAGCGCTGCCCAGCCCGGGTGCACGGACGGTACGTGGGACGGGACGGGACGGGACGGGACGGGACGGGCGGGGGGTACAGGGGCCCCCCGAAGCGTGTGGGAGACAGTTGAGTGCGTGCTGTCCCGGGACACGCGTGTGCATGGGGGCGGTGATGGGGGTGTGAGATCTTCCGGGACTGCGTACGGGACATGTCGGTGCATGTTCTGCCGGGACGGTGCGGGAGGGGGGAAGCCTGGGAAGGCGGGTGCGGGTTCAGGGGGTTAAGGAGGGGCTGGTGCTTTACTCAGCCCCCTGTACCCCCCTTTCTTGGGGCTTCACACCGCGCTCTGCTCCCCGCAGCCCCAGCGCACGTGGAGGAGGGGACATCGCCGTGGAAGAGCGGACATCCCCAGAGCCATCTTGGTGTGACATCCGACCTCCGCGGAGAGGCCCGCCCAACAGCCTTCCTCCCCCAGCCTCCTCTTCCACCCCCAGCACAAAGCAGCCGTGTAACTCGTGTGCTGCCGCTCCTGCGGGCGCTGGCACAGACGGACAGACGTCCCTCGGTCCTGCCGTGGCAGTGGGAGGCGAAGGTGCGGAGCCAGCGAGGTGACACCCAGTTGCCTTCACGGTTTTCGGGGCCGGTGGCTGAGCAGGACCCTGCGGTTGCTGTTTGGGAAGAAGCAGATCCGGGAGGAACCTGGTGGTGGGCCCCCAGTCCACCTTATCATGTTGGCAGGCGCCAGGATCCGGTGGAGGGAAGAATTCCCGCATGTGTGGGCGCGGGACGAGACGGACTGCGGGCGGGTGGCCGGGGAGGTGGAGGTGAGCGGGACGGAGGTGCCCTTCAAACAGCAACCCCGGCTGCCAGCAGAGATGGAGGAGGTGGCAGCGAGAATGCTGCAGAAGCTGGAGCAGCGTGGCGTGGTGGTACGAGGCACCTCAGCCTCCAACAGCCCTTTTAAGCTCAGCAAAAAGAGCGACGGGAGGACGTGGCGCCTGACGCTGGATTGCAAAGCCATCAACAGGACCACGCCGCTGGTGGTGCCTCAGGTGTCCCTGGATAGGACCAAGCTCGTCACCACTCTCAGCCCCCAAAGCAAGTGTTTCTCGGTGGTGGATCTCTCCAACGCCGCCTTCGCCATCCCCTTGGCAGCCAGTTCCAGAGCCAGGTTTGCCTTCAGCTTCCGGGGCCAGCAGTACCTCTTCACCCGCCTGCCCCAGGGCTTCCACAGCACCCCCTCCATCCTGCACCAGCGTGTGGACACGATGTTGTCTCAGCTGGACCAAGAAGATAGAGCTTGGGTTTTATCCTTCGTTGATGACATCCTCATCGCCGGGAGAAACGAGAGGGAAACCACAGCCCGAACGAGGGAAGTCCTGAAGCTGATCCAAAGAACAGGCTTTAAAGCCAAGTATGAGAAGGCGCAGCTTGTCCGGTCTGAGGTGGTCTACCTGGGGATGACGATTGGGCCCGAGGGGCGAGGGATCCCCACCAGCAGGTGGGAGGCCATCATAAAAGCACCCTCCCCGTGTGATATCCACAAACTCCGCTCGCTGCTCGGCCAGTTTGCCAACTTGCGGGATCACATCCCCGATTACTGGGAGCTGGCCCGTCCGCTCCAGCGCCTCACCCTGCCGCAGGTGCCATGGGAATGGGGAGCAGAGCAGAAGCAGGCGCTGAACCACCTGAAAGGCACTGTCTGGGCTGCGCCCCCCCTGCGCTTCCCCGATAAATCCCAGCCCTTCGTTATCAGGTTAACGACCAATAAAGAGACGCTGGCGGCCACTTTGCTGCAGGAGGACGAAGGGGACCGGCTGGTCCCAGTGGGACATCACTCCTGCATCCTGAAGGAGCGCGAGGTCTCCTGCCCGTCGCCGGAGAAGGGGTGCATGGCAGCGCTCTGGGCTGTGCAGGCGTTTGAGACCCTCACGGGGTCGGCCCCCATCTGCATCCAGATGCCCCATTCCCCGTGGAAATGTCTCCTGTGGGGCAAAGGGTTGGGGTCCGGCGGGACGAACCCGCAGCCGGCGCGTTGGACTCTGTGCCTGGTCAACGGGGGGGTGACGGCAAGGGGACCCCAACCTGAGATGGGAATTCCCCCCGGCAGCCTGGTCCCCACCGCTCCCCCGCTCCGGCTGCTGCCCCTCCACGTCCCCAAGGCCAACGTGTGGTTCGTGGCCGCCAAGGAGGTTTCCTCCATGGGCTTTGCCGCCGTCAACCTGGAGGAGCGGTGGCTGCTGGGGGCGGCCGAGGGCCACTCGGTGCTGGGCGCGGAGCTGGTGGCTCTCAGGGAGCTCGTGCACCATCACCGGTCCTCAGCACCGCTCTACGTGTACACCAACCACTGGACCTTGGTGAAATCGCTACGAAGCAGAATGAGAAACTGGGAGCTGTGGCCCAGCTCCTGGGAGGATTTGTGGCTGAGCATCTGCAGGTGGGTCCACGCCAAAGCGGGGGGACTGTACATCAGGTGGGTGGGAGGGGACAGCAACGAGGACGCGGAGGACAGGAAGTGGTGGCAGAAAGCGCACAAGAGGGCCGGGGCGCTGGCCGGCAGGGCCAGGGGCACGCAGTGGGAGCCTTCCAAGCACGAGAAGCAAGAAATCATCGCCCAGTGTCACAGCCACCGGCACGAGTGGGTGCAGGGGACCCTGGAGAGGGTGCGGCGGGTGGCGCGCTGGGAAGGGGACAGCAGGCAGGTGAGCCTGTGGGTGCAGAGCTGCCTGCAGTGTGCCGCGGGCAGGGGGGCGGCGGGCAGGGTGCCCCCCCAGCGGGCAGAGGGGCCGTGGTCGCGGCTTCGCCTGGACTGCATCAGCGGGCTCTCCGAGGGCGACGGGGGGCTGCGCACCCTCCTGGTGCTGGAGGATGAGTTTTCGGGGTGGGTGGAAGCCTTCCCGCTTGCGGAGAAGACGGCGGCGACGGTGGCCGAGGTGCTCGGCCGCGAGGTCTGGGCGCGGTACGGGACGCCCCGCGCCGTCTGCTTGCCACGGGTGCCGCGTTTCCTGCGGGATGCCGTGCTGAGGGTGATGCCGGAATCCAGCGTGAGGCCGGCGTGGGACATCGAGGAGGCCGACAAGCCGGGACCGGCCACGGCGGCCCTGCAGCGGCTGGCGCGGGGGGCTGGCAAGGAGTGGGTCAGGCTGCTGCCCCTGCTGCTGGCGGCCAGCAGAGCCGTGTGGGCACAGGCGGAGGAGCTGGGACCGTACCAGATTACCCACGGATTCCCGGTGGAGATGTGGTGGGGACGCAAGGCGGGGGGCTGTGCCAATGGCAACGTCCTTGCCTGGCTCAGGTGGCTGGAGAAGGATGGGACTGGCTACAGGGACCGGGTGGAAGCCGCGTTGCAGGCGGGGCTGCCCAGACAGGGATTGTAGAATCATTGAATAGTTTGGGTTGGAGGGACCTTCCCAGCCCCCCATTCCCCCCCTGCCATGACAGGGACATCTCCAGCAGCTCAGGTTGCTCAGAGCCCCGTCCAGCCTGGCCTGGGATGTCTCCAGGGATGGTTCAGCCACCACCTCTCTGGGAACCTGGGCCAGGCTCTCACCACCCTCAGCACAAACAATTTCTGCCTCATAGAATAACAGAATCATTTCAGTTGGGAGAGACCCTCAGGATCATCAAGTCCAACCATAACCTAACCAACTCTAGCACTAACTCGTGTCCCTAAGAACCTCATCTAAACGCCTTTCTGAATCTCCCCTCTTTTAGTTTTAAATCATTATCCCTATAGTTTTTAGTTTAACACCATTATAATGGGTGGCTCATGGCCAATGTCTCCCCCAGCACCCCAAGTCCTTCTCCTGGGGCTGCTCTCCATCCCTCCAGCCCCAGCCTGCACCCACACCGGGGTTGCCCCGACTCAGGTGCAGGACCTCGCACTTGGCCTTGTTGAACCTCATGATGTTCACATGCCCCACTTCTCCAGCTTGTCCAGGTCCCTCTGGATGGATCCCGTCCCTCAGGTGTGTCCCCTGCCCCACTCAGCTCGGTGTCACCCGCAACCTTGCACTCGATCCCACTGCATCATTGATGAAGATGTTAAATTGCTTTGGGGCTTTTAGGCCGGTCTGGGTGCTTTTAGGTGGGACTGGGAAGCTTTTAGGTAGGACTAAGCAATGCACAAGCTCTTGCTATGATGTTCAAGTGCAGGGAGGGAAGACTCGCTGGGTATACTGGTTTTGACTGGGGTGGGGATGGTTTTCTTCAGAGCATCCAGCACAGTGCTGGGCTCTCCAGCTGTGGCCCCACGGGTGCTGGGAGCGCTGGGATGGAATCTCCATCCCCAGGCCTGGGGCAGCTGGGCCAGCTTTTCCTCAGGATTGTGGGAGATGGTGAGCAACAGCCTTGGCATCACTTGCTTTAGTTTATTTTCTTTCCCTCTTTTTCTACTTCTCATTTATTAAACCATTTTTATCTGGAGCCACGAGTTTCCTTGGTTTTCCTCCTCCTTTCTGTACTGGGTTTGGCTGGGGTAGAGTTACATTTCTTTGCGGCAGCTCACAGTTTGGGTTTGGGCTGGGAACGGTGCCGATAGCAGAGGGATGGGTACTTTCGTTATCTCGCTGCTTGCACAGCGCCAAGGCCATTTCTGCTCCTCATCAAGGCCATTTCTGCTCCTCGTGCTCTGCTGACCTCAAGGATTCACCCACCGCACGGGGAATTCAGGCTCAGGAGGCTCTGAGGGAGGAGAGAGGAGTCACTGTGCCCAACACCCGAGTCTCAGCCCCCCCATTGTGACCTCCAGGTGATGTCCCGGTGCTCCTCATGGTCTTCAAAGGGCGGTGGGTCCGTGTCATTCTCCGTCTCTCCTGATGGTTCTCAGGCTGTAGTCATTCTGCTGCTTAAAATCGTGGAATCGTTTAGGTTGGAAAAGACCCTTAAGCTCGAGTTCAACAATTAAACTAAGTGATGGGGGGCGGCCACAAGCCCTGCGGGCGCACAGACCCCGGGGACCCCGAGCTCTGGTCCGTAAGTTGGTAGAAGGCAGAGGAGCAGCAAGGTGGGAGCTGGGCACCCCAATATTTCCAACCAGCTCTCTATCACAAACAAGGTTGATAGGGAACACCCAGAACTGAGGGAATATGCCAAAAGCAAGGGCTGGTGGGATGGAGAAAAGGAATTTGATTTCACTGCCACATACTCTTATGCAAATACTGCCAGAATGACCACATCCAGAGGATGATATGGTGAAGGCTATGAACTTCTGAACAAACACAAATGATCTATCAATTCTGAAATAATGATGGAAATTCTTCGTGACAAAGAGAGTGGCATTAACATGGAAGGTGGGTTTATCACAACTGGAAGCGTGGTGTCTGTGTTGCCTCAGCAGCCTCACCTGCCCTGTGTTCACTTCTTTACTGGAACTCCAGATCCCGCGAGATCTGTATTCAAGCCTTTCGTTTTTCTGCCCAATATTACTCAGCTATTAAAAACTAGCTCCCCTACATTTGGTCATGATGATCCAGTTAAGAAGCAACCACGTTTTCAGAATAAGCCAGATCGAAGACATGAGCTCTATAAAAAACATGAAAGTGCTGCTGTAGTTATGGAAACTATCAAGGACAAAGGTAAAGAGGAGCAGCAAGGTGGGAGCTGGGCACCCCAATATTTCCAACCAGCTCTCTGTCACAAACAAGGTTGATAGGGAACACCCGGAACTGAGGGAATATGCCAAAAGCAAGGGCTGGTGGGATGGAGAAAAGGAATTTGATTTCACTGCCACATACTCTTATGCAAATACTGCCAGAATGACCACATCCAGAGGATGATATGGTGAAGGCTATGAACTTCTGAACAAACACAAAGGATCTATCAATTCTGAAATAATGATGGAAATTCTTCGTGACAAAGAGAGTGGCATTAACACGGAAGGTGGGTTTATCACAACTGGAAGCGTGGTGTCTGTGTTGCCTCAGCAGCCTCACCTGCCCTGTGTTCACTTCTTTACTGGAACTCCAGATCCCGCGAGATCTGTATTCAAGCCTTTCGTTTTTCTGCCCAATATTACTCAGCTATTAAAAACTAGCTCCCCTACATTGGGTCATGACAATCCAGCTAAGAAACAACCACGTTTTCAGAATAAGCCGGATCGAAGACGTGAGCTCTATAAAAACCATGAAAGTGCTGCTGTAGTTATGGAAACTATCAAGGACAAAGGTAAAGAGGAGCAGCAAGGTGGGAGCTGGGCACCCCCAAATGCTGAGTTGCCCTTGACAGCAGGTTCTGGGGCCCAGCAGGTAGCCCAGAGGCTGGTAGCCCAGGGACTGGTGGCAGGGACACAACTGCCACCCCAACAGAGGTAAATTTAGTGGTGCTGTGACGAGCAGCCCAAGCGCTGAGTCAGCACGGAGGAGGAGGAAGAGCAGCCGCCGAGGATGAGGATGGTGAAGGAGACCGCAGGTGCCAACCAGCATCCTCCAGCAGCCACCGCCTGAACCCCAAAAAGACGCCATGGGCTGGGGTATTGAAGGACACGACGCTGTGAGAGCATCACTTGGGGGCTCTGGTAATGGAGAAATTATTGTGATGGGCGTTGGGGTGTTTGTTCTCTGGGTGGGGAAATCGGGGCGGTGGAGCAGAGACACCCCAAAACACTCCTAGGAATTGCTGGGGGGGGGTGAGGGGGCCCAAAAACATGGGCCAGGAGCCACATCTGAGGGAGGAGGGACAGGCAGGCGCTGCTGCGGGGAGTGTTATAGAAAATGGACTAATATATCCCAAATGAGAGGGGCTGGGGGGAGCGGGGGCTGCTGCAGGGGTGGGGAGGACCCCCCCCGGGGTCCCAGAGGTGGCCGGGGACCCTCGCAGGAGGAGGGTGGCCGTGTGGGGACGAAGGCTGGCCCGGGATCTCGGCAGAGGGCAGCAGCAGCCCGACCCAAAAGCCTCAGTGGGGAGGGGGTCTCAGCAAGGAGCCCCCAAACATCCCTGAGCCCCATGGGGCCCCCGTCCCGTGCCTCAGAACTGGGACCACTGCACCGACCCACAGCAGCCTGGGTCCCAGCTGTGACCCCAGACCCCGAACCACAGACCCAGGACCCCAGACCCCTCACCCCGTATCCCAGATCCAGGGGCCAGACCCCAGGCCCATCTCCCCAGCTGCCCGTATTCCTGACCTAGATCTAGGGGCCAGTCCATGGACCCCAGACCCATCTACTCAGAGCCAGCACCCAGATCCAGGGGTCATATCCAGGACCCCAGACCCGTCACACAAAATCCCCGTGACCCTGCCCCACGTGCAGGGGCTGTACCAGGACCCCAGACCCATCTCCCATGTCCCTGACCCAGATCCAGGGCCTGTACCCCAGATCCTACACCCCAACTCCCCATATCCCTGACTCAGATATAAGGGCCATGTCCAGGACCCCAGCCTCATCTCCGCATGTCCCTGCCCCACATCCAGGGGCCACATCCAGGACTTCAGCCCCATTTCCTGTGTCCCTGCCCCACATCCAGGGGCCACACCCAGGACCCCAGCCCCATCTCCCTATATCCCTGCCCCACATCCAGGGGCCATACCCAGGACTGCAGCCCCATCTCCCCACATCCCTGCCCCACATCCAGGGGCCATACCCAGGACCCCAGCCCTTCTCCCCATATCCCTGCCCTAGGGATGTGCTCAAGCCCCAATCCTGACCCCAGCCCCTCGTATCCCCAAGCCAGATTGCTGAGCCACGCTGCCCTTAGCCCAGGACACCCTCCCAAACCAGCACCCCTTCCGCAGACCCCAGACCCCCCAAGTGCCGCTGGCTGAGGCCGGCACGGCTCAGCGCAGCCCGGCACGGCTCAGCGCAGCCCGGCACGGCGTCGGTCGGACATTTGTTAGCCATTAGGGCTGAGAGAAGGAGGGCGGGCGCCGGAGCAGCCTTTCTCCTCCAGCACACACCACAGGCTGTCGGTGGCTGTGCCGTCACCATCACCGTCCCTTGTCCCCGTCCCTTGTCCCCGTCTGGTGTGGGCAGAGGCCATGGGCCAGCGGGCGGCCGCGGGGATGTTCTGCCGGCGGGGTGGCTTCTGAAAGGCTCCCCGGGAAGTTTTGGGAGCGGGGGGCCGGCTCTGGGGGGGGAACAGCCCCGGCCATGCTGGCCGCTCGCTGACGCTCGCCGGGAAGAGCCGAGCCGGGGCGGATGCGGGAAGCGGGACGGTGAGGCCTGGGGGGCAGCAGGACCGGACCCACCGCCCCCCCAGCACGGGGGCTATGAGAGGTGAGTGGGGGGCAGCCGGGGGGGGCTGGAGCCGTGGGGAGAGGAGAGGGGACGCTGGCACCGGGGACCGGAGGGGACGGCCATGCCGGAGCGGGGGGCAGCGGGCACTGGGGCGATGCACCCCCCAAATCCCACCGCGTCCCACGGCCGGGGGCTTCAGCCATGGCCAGGGACCCCCCAGTCGGGGTGGGGGAACAAGAAGGGCTGGGGGGTTCCAGGGCTCCCCCTGCTTGCTCAGAGCCCGTCACTTGTTGACTCCCCAGGGCAGAAAAGCACCATTTGGGGCAGAAAAGCTCAATTTGGGGCAGCTGAAAAGCAAAGGGCC
This sequence comes from Pampusana beccarii, assembly GCA_013399365.1. Lineage (NCBI taxonomy): Eukaryota > Metazoa > Chordata > Aves > Columbiformes > Columbidae > Pampusana > Pampusana beccarii. The sequence continues at coordinate 9,985 of VWYH01005893.1, forward strand.
ATGCAGGGAGAGGAGGGAGGGAATCACCTCCGCCCCACCCAGCGACCCCCCTGCCACAGCCCCTCTCCTGCCTCCCCGCCTTTGCACGGGGGAGGCCAGGCTTTATAAAGCCAGGCTTCATAAAGCCGGGGATGCCGGTGCTGTGGTCACCCTGGCTGTGCCTCCCTGTACCTGGCTTGGGCTGGAAACCCCTCAGGCTGGTGAGGAGGTGGGGGGGCCCAGCCAGGGGGGGCTCTGGGCTCAGCCCAGCTTTTGGGTTTTGGGGGCTGGGGAGGGGACACTGTCCCCCTGCCCCACGGCATTTCCCTTTCCCACCCTGCGGGACCCCTCGGCTTTTCCCCCGGGATGGGGGTCTGGGTTGGGGTGGCACATTGGTTTTCTGGGAGCCAGGAGCCGTCAGCTTCTCCATCACCTGCTTTTTGGTCAAATCCAACCAAATTTCCCCAAGTTTCTGCTTTGGCAGCGCAAAAGTCCCAGCTGAGTCCCGCAGAAGAGGGGGACGTGTCCCAAAGGGCTGGTGTCACTAGGCTGAGGGTGACAGTGGTGGCTTCCCAGCTTTTCCCCCAGGGACATCAGGTGATGGTGAGGTGGGGTCGGGGTCCCCAGGGACCCCTGGTGCCCTTGGGGCCGGGAGCAGGAGGATGCAGGCAGGGTGCAGGATGCAGGGTGCAGGGTGCAGGATGCAGGGCGCAGGATGCAAGCAGCTCAGATCCCTCCTGTGTTGGCTTTTCAGAAGACGAACCGGTGGGAGAAGAGGAAGAGGAGATGCCGACCTTCAGCTACCGAGCGAGCGGTAAGGACGTCCCCGGCGGGGACAAGCGGGGGGCGGCCGGGCCTGACCCTTCCCTCTCTGCCTCAGGAAGGGCACGGAGCAGCTGCAGCCGCTGCCAGAAGAACCTCTCCCTCCAGACGGCCGTCAAAGTCCTCTACGGCTTCTCCATCCTCCTCATCGTGGCCGTGAGCGTCCTGGCTGCCGTGGGTGAGCACGGGCAGGGGTGGGGGTCCAGCTCCTGCATCCCCTCCTGCTCTCCTCGGGGTTTTGGGGTTCCCCAAAGCACCTTCAGCATCCAGGTACGGAGAGGAGCATCCAGCTCCCCCTGGGATTCATGTGGGACCCTGTGTGTGGTGCCACCTCACCAGGAGATGGCTTTGGCTTTACCCCCATGGGGACCCCAGGAACCACCCCAGAGTCCAGAGGTGGGCACCTCATCACCTCCATGAGCAAGAAGGTCTTCCAGGTTCAGCAGAGGGATGGCTGCTCCCCAGGACCCCTGGAGATGCTTTGTGGACCTTAAAATCATCAAATCACAGGATAGTTTGGGTTGGAAGGGACCTTCAAAGGTCATCGAGTCCAACCCCTGCCATGAGCAGGCATCTCAGCCAAGTCCCAAACCTGAAGTCCCTTGGGACACCCACTCTGCAGAGCCAGCACCCACCGGACACCCAGCCTGGCTCCTCAAGCCATGGCCACCCTCCCGGCCAAGGAACGAGCCCAGAGGAAAGGCGTGGAGGGGCCATCACATCCCGGCGCCCACCAGCCCTGACCCCCCCACCTTTCCTCCGCAGTGTTCAAGAAAGTCGACTCCATCTCCAACGACATCAGCTCAGCCCAGACCTACTACGAGAAGAAGATCGTGTCCATCCAGGAGGATCTCCAAGGGCTGGGTGAGTGGTTTGTACCTGGACCGGGAGGTCTTCTCCAGGCTTCAGCACTGCGTGTCCCTCCAGCCGAGCGGACCTCAACCAAGGGCTGAGGCATCGTCACTTCTCAGGTCCTGGGGCTCCCCCAGAGCCAAAACCTCATGTATCTCCCAAGGTTTTGGGAAAGGTCAACTGTACGACCCCAAGGGTGGGGTTGGGCTTTTTGGAGAACACGCTGCACAGAGGCGGCAGGAGCAGGGTGAGGGTGGGAGCTGGTGCGGGTTGATGGCATCAGGGTTGTCCCAGTCAGGGCTCCGTGGTGTCCATCTCCAGGGTCTGCAAGGACAGACCATGGTGAGGCTCCTTCCTCCACCCTGGTCCTCAGCAGGAGGTTCTCCAGTCCCAGTGAGGGATGGGGTTGGGTAACAGACCCCTCTGCGCTTCGTTCAGATGAGAAGACCTCCGGAAACTGCTCCCTCTGCCACGAGACAGGGCAGCTGGGCCAGGAGATCACCAAGCTGCAGGGCGAGCTGGAGGAGATCCAGAAGATGCTTCTGGTTCAAGAAATCCTGCTCGATCGGACCGCCCAGACCCACAACCAGCTCTCGTCCACCAGCAACAAGATCACCAGCGAGGTGGACAACTGCTCCTTCTCCATCCGGCAGGTCAACGAAAGCTTGAGGCAGTTCCTGGCCCAAGTTGGGGGCTGGCAGGTGGTCACCTCCCAGCTGGACACCTCTCTCAAGGGCTTGGCCCAGGAACGCTACGATGTCCGAGCAGCCGTGCAGCAGATGAACTTCACCTTGGGGCAAACCTCCGACTGGATCCAGGTCATCCAGAGGAAGACGGACGAGGAGACGTTGACGCTGCAGAAGATCGTCACCGAGTGGCAGAACTACACCCGCCTCTTCGGTGGGCTCAGGGCCACCTCCTCCAAGACCAGCGAGCTGGTGAAGAGCATCCAAGGCAGCGTGGGTGCCGTGGCGCGGCAGGTCGGTCAGAACTCGGAGAGCATGCACGACCTGGTGCTGCAGGTGATGGGGCTGCAGCTCCAGCTGGACAACATCTCCTCCTTCCTGGACGACCACGAGGAGAACATGAACGACTTGCGCTACCACAACAGGTACACGCAGAACCGCACGGCCGAGCGCTTCGAGACCCTGGAAGGTCGCATGACCTCCCACGAGATCGAGATCGGCACCATCTTCGCCAACATCAACGCCACCGACAGCCACGTCCACAGCATGCTGCGCTACCTGGATGACGTGCGGCTCTCCTGCACCCTGGGCTTCCACACCCACGCCGAGGAGCTCTACTACCTGAACAAGTCCCTCAGCTTGGTCCAGGGCACCACGGACCTGCTGCGGGAGCGGTACAGCTTGCTCAGCGCCCGGCTGGACTTCGACATCCGCAACCTGTCCATGGTGATGGAGGAGATGAAGGTGGTGGACGTCCGGCATGGGGAGATGCTGAAGAACATCACCATCTTACGAGGTGAGGTGCATCCCGGTGGGCAGGGGATGGGTTGGGGACAGGCGCGTTGGGTGGGTGATTCTGGCGGCTGTTTCTTCTGTGTCTGAGCATGGTGGGATCTGGGCTCCTTGGGAGCATCCTGCACCATGGAGGAGCCCAACCACCATTGCTGAGGTCAAGGCAGAGCTGGGGTGTGCACAAAGGCAGCCAGACACATGCCCGTGGATGCAGAGGTGTCCTGGGGATGGAGCTCCATGGATGAGGTTCTCAGGGACATGGGCTAGTGCCAGGGTTGGGTGAACAGTTGGACTCGATGTTCTCGAGGGTCTCTTCCGACCAAAACGATTCGGTGACGTGGCCTGCAGAGCTGTCCCTGTATGTGGGGACAGGGACGGCAGGGAGGTGACCCCTGTCCTTCCAGCATGGCTGGCCTGCACGCTGGTGCCAGTGACCCTGCTTACTGGTCCTGGGGAGAGGCCCCCGGACGAGGGCGCTCAAAGCTTCCCCTGGTGTCTTGGGTGGCCTGGGGACATCTCCGTTCACACTGGGGACACCTCCATCCACGCTGGGGACATCTCCACGCACCCTGGGAGCAGCAGGGCTGGCCCAGCTCCACAAGCGTGTGGGCACCCCAGAGCTTCCCCCTCCACCAGGGACCGCCCAGCCCGGAGCCATCGTTATGGGGCTGCCCAGACATCGTTATGGGGCTGCCGTAATTAGCCCAGGCCGTTTCCTGGACCTGGTTCTAGGGAGAGCCCTGCAGTGCCCCCCTCATGGCACTGTGACCCTCCTTGGAACCCACAGCAAGGGTGCAGGCCTGGGTGGGCCAGGCTCAGCAATTCCAGTCTTAGTGAGATCTGCAGAGTTGGGTCAGCCAGGCTCAGCTGATCCTGGTCTGAGATCTGCAGGGCTGGGGGAGCCAGGCTCAGCTGATCCTGGTCTTAATGAATATCTGCAGGGCTTGGGCATCTCCCCATCTCCCTGTTTCAGGGTGCTGCCCCCCCACTCACCCCCTCCTCTCCCCCCAGGTGTTCCAGGCCTCCCAGGCCCCCGCGGCCCCAAGGGCGACATGGGCGTCAAGGGCCCCCCCGGACACGAAGGCGAGAAGGGCGACACGGGCAGCCTGGGCTCGCCGGGCCCCCCGGGACCCTCCGGCCCCCCAGGGCCCCCTGGTCCCCAGGGAGAAAGGGGACCCCTGGGCTTGAAAGGCTTCCCCGGCCTCAAGGGTGCCAAGGGCAGCTTTGGGCAATCGGGCTCCCGGGGCCAGGGGGGGCCCAAGGGAGACCCTGGCCCCCCTGGGCCAGTTGGGGTGCCTGGGCCAGCGGGACCCCCCGGCCCCCAGGGCACCCCGGGACTGCCCGGAACCCCTGGGGCTGTGGGGCAGGTTGGCCCCACGGGGCCCAAGGGAGACCCCGGTTTGCGGGGCCCCCCCGGGCTGCCGGGCCCCCCTGGCCCCCCAGGACAGTAACCTGGTCTGCTGCTGGCCAGGGCAGTGGGGACAGCGGGGTCCCCATTGCCACCCCCTGGGCCCCCAGAGCGTCCCCCGTGGGTGTGTGAGGCTGAGCCTCGCAGGACAGGGCGGTGGGGGGGTCCCGGTCCCCCCCAGTGCGAGGGACGGGGCTGGTCCCCAGCTCCCAGGGTGCTGCCGGCTCTGGGCTCGGCGCTGGGGGGTCCCCGTGGGTCGGGGTGCAGCTGGATTGTGCCCTGGGCCCTGCTCTGGTCCTCACTATCTCCCCCCCAAGCGCACGCTGTGTCCCCAGTGTACTCCCGGCACAATAAAGCTGTTTGGGGACAGGTGGCTCCTGCCTTGGGGACACTGGGGTGTGTGGCCCTGCGTGCGTGAGGACGTATGTGTGCGTGTGGGCATACACGCGCATGTATAGGCACACAGGGGGTGCCTATAGATCTGTGCAAGCGATGGGGGGGATTTGCAGCTGGGACCCCCACCACGGCCGGGAAGGTGCGGTGCCGCTCTGCTCTGTGCCTCAGTTTCCCCAACCGGGCTGCTCGGCGAGACCGACCACAGGGGCAGAAGGGAATGGCGCCCATTGCCGCCTGAGCCAAACCCGGGGTCCCCAAGGCCGGGTTGTGGGGGGACCCACCGGGGCAGAGGGGGTGGCCACAGGTCCCAGGTGCCAAAAGCATCGTGGTGCTGGGGACAACAGCCCCGCTGTCCCCTCCATCTGCCGGGTGCTCCCGCTCGGGGAGCCCCGTGCCCTGCCCGGGGCGCAGGATCCAGCCGGCCGGGTGGTTTATTGCTGTTGGCAAAGGCTTTTCCTGTTTTCGGCACAGAAACAGCCCCGGGCTGGTTGGTAACACGGGCCAACACGCCCCGGCCCTCGCTTGGAGCCGCTGTCGCTGGGGGTGGGGGGACTGAGCTGGGGGGGGGGGGGGCGGAGACCTGGTAACT
>VWYH01005893.1:15577-132105 GCA_013399365.1 Pampusana beccarii
TGAGCGGGGGGGGTGGGGGGCAGAGACCTGGCAACTCGTGACACAGATGGGGCACCGGGCAGGGCTGGGTTCGGACTGCTGGGGCTCTGGGGGACCGGACAAAGCTGGTGACAAGGGACAGGATGCGAATGCTGGTGGGGGACATGGGCACCCTGCAAACCTGCCTGGTGCTTTGCGGGGGGAGAAAAGGGGAACCCACAAACCTGCCTGGTGCTGGGGGACCCATGGGGACCTTGCAAACCTTCCATGGTGCTTTGGGGGGACATGGGGACCCTACAAACCTCCCTTGTGCTGGGGGGGGACATCAGGACCCTGCAAACCTCCCTTGTGCTGGGGGGAGACATGGGGCCCCTGCAAACCTGCCTGATGCTTTGCAGTGGGAAAACAGGAGACACCCCCAAACCTGTCTGGTGCTGGGGGGGACTTGGGGACCCTGCAAACCTCTCTGGTGCTGGGGGGGACTTGGGGACCCTGCAAACCTGCCTGGTGCTTTGCAGTGGGAGAAAAGGGGACCCCCCCAAACCTGTCTGGTGCTGAGGGGGGACATGGGGACCCTGCAAACCTGTCTGGTGCTGGGGGGGACACAGGCACCCAGCAAAGGGAGAACAGCATGGGCATGGGGCTGGGCTGTGGGCGCTGTCCCCACCACGCCCTCCACTGCTCCGTGCCTCAGTTTCCCCAACTAGGCAGGCCCGGCCGTGCCGTAACCCCCGCCCCGACCTCCTCACCCCTTCCCAAACTCCTGCGTCTGCGGAAAGCCAGAGCACATCTGGCCAGGGAGCGGAATATTGGGCAGCGGCTGTGCCAGCGTTTGTGGACTGGCCTCCAAAAAATGTGCAAGAGCAGGGTTTTCCCCCCGAAACCGGCCAGAGTTTTGCTTTCCGGGCGGTGGCGAGGGCGGGCGATGGGATTCCAGAGCTGGGAGCAGGAGGATTAATAAATAAACGAGGAGCGGAGGCGGGAAGGGCCGGGCGGGATGTGCTGACGGCAGCCGGGGCCGCTGGCCGTCTGGGGGGGCTGGTTTTGGCAGCTGTGGGGCCGGGGGTGGCACAGAGGGGAGCGGGGGGGCTGCGGTGTCACCCCTGCTGCTGGCACCCCCGTCCTGCCCCGGGGGTTGTCACAAATGGGGTTGTGGCAGGACGGTGTGGAGCCAGCACCTACCAACCTGGGCAGCCATGGACAGGGTGCTTGGGGACACACAGGGTGCCTGAGGACAGGTGGCCCCATGGCAGTGATGCACAGAGTGCTTGGGGACACACGGGGTGCTTGGGAACATGTGGCCCTATGGCAGCAATGCACAGGGTGCTTGAAGGCACACAGGGTGCTTGGGGACACAGAGGGTGCTTGGGGACACACGGCCCCATGGCAGTGATGCACAGCGTGCTTGAAGGCACACAGGGTGCTTGGGGACACATGGCCCCATGGGCAGCCATGCAGAGGGTGCCCAGGGATACGTAGCCCCTTGGACATAGATGCACAGGGTGCTTGAAGGCACACAGGGTGCTTGGGGACGTGTGGCCCCGTGGCAGTGATATACAGGGTGTTGGGGACAAACAGGCTGCTTGGGGACATGTGGCCCTGTAGAGATCAATGCACAGGGTGCCTGGGGACATGTGGCCCCATGGCAATAATGCACAGAGTGCTGGGGACACATGGTGCTATGGACAACCATGCACAAGGTGACTGGGGACATGTAGGCCCATGACAGTGACACACAGGGTGCTTGGGGACACATGGCCCCATGGATGTTGATGCACAGGGTGCTTGGGGACGTGTGGCCCCGTGGCAGTGATATACAGGGTGCTGGGGACAAACAGGCTGCTCGGGGACACACGGCCCTATGGACAACCATGTACAGGCTGCTTGGGGACATGTGGCCCTATGGCAGTGATGTACAGGGTGCTTGGGAGCACACAGGGTGCTTGGGGACACGCGGGACGCTTGGGGACACGCAGCCCACGGGCAGCCATACACACAGTGCCTGGGGACACGTGGCCCTATGGCAAGTGATGGTGAGGGTGCTGGGGACACACAGCGTGCTTGGGGACACATGGCCCTGTGGACAGCCATGCACAGGGTGCCTGGGGACATGTAGCCCCATGACAGTGACACACAGGGTTCTTGGGGACACGCAGCCCACAGGCAGCCATACACACAGTGCTTGGGGACAGGTGGCCCCATGGACATAGATGTACAGGGTGCTTGGGGACTGTGGCCCTATGGCAGTGATGGCGAGGGTGCTTAGGGAAGCAGTGACGCCCAGGGTGCCTGGGGACACGTAGGGTGCTGGGGACAGCCGGAGCTGTGGCCAAGCACAACAGTCAGCAGCCGCAGGCCGGGCGGTGCGATGGCAGCTCCACGTCACCGATGGCAGCTCCACGTCACCTCACCAGCCAACACCCTGTCCCATCAAAGGGGCCATTGATGGTGGGGAGGGGGGTGGCCCGGCCAGGCGGGTCCCACAAGTCCTCACCCCCACCCACCGCTGCCACAGGGAGGGGGGAAGAAAAGCAGTGGCTACACCGTGCCTCAGTTTCCCCACCAGCCCCACTGGTTCATCCCCCGGCCCAGCTCGCACAGCAGGTCCCTAAAGAGGTGGGACACTGGGGACAGTTTGGGGTGGCAGCAGCTGCAGTCCCCCCAGCTTCAGGGCAGAGGAGCAAGAGGATGCACAGGCCACCATCATCCTCCTCCCAGTAAGGAACTGGGGCAGACGGGGGTCCGGAACCCCCGGCTCCCCCCAACCCTGCACCCAGCTGTAAAATAACTTAATGTTTAAAACTTTAAGTTTAATTAAAAATAAAATAAAAATAAATAAAACCTAACCCACCCCCCCTTAAAAATAATAATGAAATAATAAATTAAAAAAAATAACAAAGTTTACTATTACTGGGACTTACCCTTGCACCAGAGTAGGATTTTTCTCCCATAATAATTCAATAATTCTCTGCTGAGATTCGGATTTCCATTCCTTAAAATGCGCTTCCCTTCTGCCTGTTTTCTGCCCCCCAAATCCACCCTGGCCCAGAAATCCTCGCTTTGCACTGAGAAGCAAGGCCAGAGGCGGGGGGCTCTTCCCCAGCTCCCATCCTGCCACGTTTGCACCAAACCCCAGACTTGTGCAGATTTTGCGAGCACCCCGGTACCTCACAGTGTTTTATCAGCACGATATGGATTTAATTGTGACATATATACAGGGGCTGTCGGGATTATCGCGACCGTTTCGTACAGAATTATCCACAAAACCTTAGCAAGCGCTCAGTCCGGCCCTGACAGATGCTGTGCAAAACTCCAAATCTTCTTCCCAAACTTCTCTCTCCTGAGATTTCCAAGGAACAGACGAGAAATCAAATGTAATTTAAAAAAAAATACGCCCTGGGGCTACTTTCTGCTAACAGCCCATGGGCGAGGAGGCTGCAATTAGAGCTGAGCTCAAACTTCTTCATTTGTCGCTCGGTATTTAATGAGGAGCCACCAGGTTTCTGGTCTGCGAAGCACCTGTGAGCTTGTCCCAGTTTCACACCCCCAGTTTGGAGGGATCGAGCCGGTGTCGCCGCCGCGGTTCTTCTTTCAATCTCATTGGGTTACAAGCTACACCCGAGAATAAATATCATTGTCTCTGTAGAACTGAAAGTCGGTTCTGCTTCCGTCCACCCACGACTCTGAAAAACATAAAGCGATGTACGTGCAGACATAGAAATCTTTCGCTGGTGACGACACGGAGCTGGTTACGCTGCCTGGAGAACCAACCCGGTTCTCAAGAAATGGAGTCAGAGTTCACTGTTTTGGGGTTTTTTTTGGTATTCTTAGCGATGGTGATATATTAAGACATCTCAAACCACCTCGTGATTGAGAAAGGAGAGAGACTTTATTTACATAAAGTCATCCGAGTCGTTGCCGTCCTGTGGGGAGAAAAGACAAATCAGGATTGCTGTGCACGTGAAAACGGAAAAAAAGAATGTTCAGCAGGATTTCAGAATTGCCATTTCTTCTGGTTTCCTGCCATTTCAGTACAAACACTGCGAAATCGGACCAAACAACCGCACGACGAGAGCTCTGGGGTGGCAACTTCGCAGTTTGCTCTTTGCTGTCCGTGCAAAGTGTCACTTCTTGGCAAAGTGTCACTTCTCGGAAACTGCAGCTGCAAGGGACCAGAGCCCAGGACCCCATCAGCAGCACACGAACCATCCCTGTCCCACAGACCCTGAGCTTATTTCTGAACCGGGAGAAGGAAAAGTGCCTGGTATCGCGTGGGGGACGGGTGGGGAGAGGGGGGGCCCCCAGCGCAGCGTTTCCACCGGGTCCCTCCCTGGGCTGTGTCACTAATCGGCACAGCCAGGTCGTGCGCGTCAGGAGACGCTCAGACTTCAACCTGGTTCAAATTTCAAAGGGGATCTGCGCGCCAACCGGGAGGAAAAACACAAATTCTCAAAACCCACACACCTCTAAGCAGTTAGGCAGGGACTAGGATAAATAAGGTGGGGTTTAAACCGAGGGCCACTCCCGGGAGCTCCAAGATCCATCTACCCAAGGTCCTGCCAAGGAGGATGTTGAAGATGCGCCTGAGCTCGGGCAAAGCAGAGACACATTCAGGGGCTCTTCTGAACTTCATCCTCCCGCCCCAACCTCCTGTTCTTACGCCGCCTGTTTATTTCATCTTAAAAATGTGCATTTTCCCCTTCCTCGAGGTAACAAGGTGGCACGTGCAGGTCACGGTCGCCGTTAGGGAGAGAGCCTCTGCTCCCAAAGCAGGTTATGCCCAAACAGCTCACGAGGAGACAGATCTGGCGCCCCACTTTGGCTCTACCTGTTCTTTCAGCGGGGTGGGAAGGGAACCAGGACAACTCCACACGTATTTCCAGCAGCACAAGCTCACGGAACCAACGGGGCCCTCCCAGAAAGCGGCACCGTCCTTCAGCCAGGGGACAGCGATGTCCCCTGTCACACAGGAGTCACCCACAGCAGGCTGCACCATCCCCAGCCGTCTTGGAAAGGTTCCTGCAGGCATCAACTGGCTCTCACCTGGTTAGAGGACATGTTCTCAGCCTTCATTAACGACGAGTAGCTCCTGGAAGGGAAATGACATTATGTTGCATGATATGTTTGCAAAAACCCACCAACAGAGAGGCCTTTTTCATAAAACGGGACTGACTACTAGAAAAACAATTTTTTCCCTTTCCGAGCTCAGGCAGGCTGGACAAATATTTGCTTATCTCATACTCTCGGGCTAATTAAAACAAGCGGAGAAAGCCCAGGTGCTGTGCAGGCTGCTTCTCCGCAGCTTTCTTCAGCAATTACCAGCTAGATCATCCCAGGAGGTAGAAAATCTTGACTTTGGGGGATGGCCAAGGGGACAAGGTTAAACAAGCAGGCAGGGCCCTCGCTCTGCAGCACCCACACGCCTGCTGGTGACTTCTCTTCGGTTTAGTTTGCTCCTCTAATCCCTCTTTTCTGACTTCTACACGTGTAGAAGCATTCAGGAAATCCCAGAGTTTCTTCAAATTCTGGCTTCGCTGTCATCTACAGATAAATACGACTTAATAAAGCTTAAAAGTGAGATTTTTGGGGCCAGCCTGGCTGTATGGGGCAGTCAGTACTAAGGAACGAGCCCACCCGTGCTGCGGTACGGACAGAAAGGTCAGTCCGACGTTTCAAACCACCATCGCTCATTCTGTGTTTAAAGGAGCGTGCGACTGAGGATTCCCAGGTGTTTTAGTTAAAGTCAGGGACGCAAAAGGAAGCTGGAGAACTCTAACAAAAGCTCAGTGCTTTGCAAAGCTGGAAGCAATCGCTCTCGTCCCAGCGACTTGCCCAATTTCACCCCTGTTAGGGACAAGTTTCAAAAACACAGTTCTTTCTTTCCACAATGCTTTAACCTCCAGGTTTATTTTCAGTGAAACGAGGAAAATGCGTTTATTCTAAAGACAAAGGGAATCGCTGGGCCGTGCAGACGCCTGTGCCAGCGCGGCTCAGCTGAGCGCTGAGTGACGCCGGGACGATTCACCAGAACCCGCTGACCCGCGGCTCCCTCCCAGCGCCGAGGGGAACCGCAGCCCTTGGCACAACAATTTAAGACTTACCTAAGTTCCTCCAGCTCTTTCTTCTTCTTCATCTCTTCCTTTTCCTTCCGCTTCATCTCTTGGATCTGGGCTTTTTTCTCATTTCTCTCCTCCCTGTCTCGAGCTTCTTTCTCAGCAGCCAGGTCTGGGAAACGCTCCACTTTCGTCTTCTCCAGCCGGTTCAGGATCTCGTTCACCTTCTTCTCCACCGTCAGCATTTTCACCTTTGGAGTGCAAAAAACTATGATCCTTATTAAAAAAACAAACAAACATAAAACAAAACACCCAAACTTTTATCCTGGCACTTTCTCGACGGAAAGCAAACATCCCATTTCCACTTTACGCGTGGTTGAATCCCACAAAAACAGACGCTGAGGAAAATCTGCCACCGAGGCCTATTCAGCAAGTTGTGCAACAGCAAAAAGAGGCGACTCCCAGCGCTCGGGAGCACAGAGCTGATGAGCTGAGGCGTTTCTAAGTACGTAAGTGTTAATATTTTGGTTCTGGGCACAAAGCTCAACAAAGAGGCCAACAGACAAGGGGTCTCTGTGGATCCCTGCAGAGGTGGCAGGAAGTCTCTGCAGACCGTTTTGGGAAGAGAAGCTCACGTGCTGCTTGTTGACCGCAGGATTTTTAGCATTTCTTGCCCTGGTACAGAAATATTTTAGTCAAACAACCATATCTCTAGAAAGCCTTCTCTACCAGCAGCCAATTAACCAAAATTTAAGCATAATATTATCTGTGGACACTAGGTCAGGTTTAGGAATAGCTTAGTACACTGGCTTGACCCTACACCAGCTCTGCCTTTTAGCAGGTTTAACAAATTCAGAGGCAGCAGCGGGATACGACAGCTCCCAGAGCAGGACAGTGAAGCTAAAACAGTGATGGGCACCTCCGGGACCCCAGAGCCCTCCTGTGCACACCAAGGCCAAGTTCAGAGCTGCTGGGTTAGAGGATGGACTGCCTGAGCTTACTGAATTATTGGCTAAACTGCTTCTTGTGGAGCTTGTTTAGGAACTACACATACAGAATTTGCTCAGTGTAACTCCTGCAAGCTGTGAACCTTTGAACTTTCAGCTTTGTCAAGTAAAAAAGGCCTCAGACTCTTCAAGCTGGAAGATCAGGGAGCTGCGTCCCTGGACATAAGGGACAGAACGGCCTCGAACAGTTTTGGCTGCTCTCAAGAACATATTTTCTCCAGCTCTGGGTGCAAAATAGCAACTGAAAGTCAGAACTTTAATTGACAGCCTGCCTGACAAAAATCATAGAATCATTTTGGTTGGAAAAGACCCTCGAGTCCAACTGTTCCCCCGCCCCTGGCACTGCCCCATGTCCTGAGTACCTCATCCGTCTGTCCAACCCTCCAGGGATGGTGACTCCAGCACTGCCCTGGGCAGCCTGTTCCAATGCCCCACAGCCCTTTGGGGAAGAAATTGTTCCCAGATCCAACCTCAACCTCCCCTGGTGCAACTTGAGGCCGTTTCCTCTCATCCTATCCCTTGCTACTTTAAGAGATCCGATGAAGAAAAGGGAGACCCCGGACTCTATAATAACTTTGCAATTGGCCTGGAGTGGTGCCCAGGGGGTGGGGACTGGATTGTAGGGGTAGAATTGTCCAGGTTTTTTCCACCTCTTCAGGAGGCACCAGCTCAAGCTGCTCTACACTGTACCTTGCCATAAATTGTTTATTTTAGAAGAATTCCTGGAATCCAAGCCTCGGTCTCTGCTACGGGAAACCTCAGGGAAAAAGAACCTCCCAACAACTGCTTGTGAGCCGATGCAAAGTGACGGCTCGTATGCAGACTCAGCTGCAGGAAGAGAGGATTTCGGTGGAGAAAAATTCAAGCGGAGAGCACAGATTAACACGTGGAATCATTCGGTATGCACAGAGACCCGTCAGCTATGCTGTGCTGCATTTGGAAACACGAGGCTGACACTCAACCATGGATTTTCCGGTGATGTTCAGGCAAGTCCAAACATGCCCCTGGAATCTCTTTGATATTTCAGGAGCGGATGATTTCCTGGCTTTAGGGCAAACGCTGAAAACAATCCATCCAGTTCCTAACACAGAAACGTTCCAGTCTGCCACCTTGTAGCACTCACATCCTTCTGCCTGTGGAAGCCGATCTGCCCCACGTCCATGTCCGCCGTCTTCTTCAGGTTAGTCCACGGCGTGTACACCACGTTGACGTTGTTCATCTTGCAGCCTAGGGGAGAAAGAAAGGGAAACGTTTCAATTCTCTCCCCGCTGAAAGAGGTCGCGAAGCCTTCGGTGCACATGGAAACGGGCAGTTATTGCTGCCACAAACATTACGAGCTAGGCGAGAAAGTAGAAAACGGAGAAGCCCTTCCAGTGTAACAGCGAAACGGAAGACCACGACATCGTTTTCTGCAGTAACACGAGTGCTGCAGCAGCGTTAACGAACTCCAGATGGAGACCGTCCTTGCCAGAAGAGCAATTACCATGGAAGGGGGGCCCCAAGGTGGTGTTCGAGAAGAGACTGCGAAGCCTCCTTGGCTCAGACAGCAACAGGGAGGCACAAACGGGAACTTTGGAGATTTCAAATTCCTCTTTATGAAAGTATAATGCGATGTCTGCTTCCCATAAGACCCGCATGCACAGGCTTAAGACAGAGTGGCACGGTGGGAACGTCACAAAGGTCTGATCCAAAAAGCAAGCGCTTGCGTGGAGCAGAAACACTCATCTCACACTGATCTGCTGGAAATCTCTCTTACCTTGGATGCTGTTCGCCTTCACTAGGTGAGCACAGTCTATCAAAACTTCTTTGGGAATGTCATCCACTGTTTGTCCCTGCGGCAGAGCAAGGTAAAGTGAGCAGGGGGGCTGCAGGGACCGATGGGCACGTGGAGACACATCACGGCCCAAAAGATCTGTACTCCGCTTTTCTCAAAGGTATTCTCCACGTTTTAGTGGGGCAATGGTTCTTAGACATGCACTTGGTGTCAAGCAGAAATGAATTGTTCTGCTGGGCCACAGACAACTTCTCACTCCCCTGCCAGGTTATTTGGGAACGGAGGGTGGAAATTCAGCCTCCCCAAACTGGGAGTTACCTGCACCCGCAGGGAGCCCTGTGGACTTTGCACGAGAGAAAAGACTGTGATATGCACAATAAATAATCGCTCCAGAATCTGCAAGTGCAGCTCTTACACAGATTAATATTAATGTTTTTAAAGATACATGTCAAAGGATTACCTTGTGCAACCGAAGGTACACGTGAGCAGAGGAGAGTTTATCCACGTGAAACCTACAGAAGAAAAAAGAAGCACATGTAACAGAGGGTAAGAGATGGTGATCTGCTCTGAAAGATTTCTTTCCTAACTAGTAACAAAACAGCCACTCCACGGACAACAAAATTATAGAAATGGTCAGGATAGACATGTTTAAAAGCAGGCAAGGGAGTCAGAGCCCATCCTTTAAGAAACAGCAGTCCTCTCAATGAGAGACTGAAAAAACAAAGCCCCTTTCCCCTCCTTTTTTCTTTTAAATGCTATAGTCCATGCAGGCACCACTCACAGGATGAGGTGGTTGGGTCTGTCTTTATTTTTAGGAGAAACAGCAAGTTTGTGAGCTCTGCAGCTAGTTTCACACCCACACGGCTGGTTTCAAGATCCTAGAGCAAAAAAACCCCAGTTTCTCAGCGGTGAGTAGCCCGGTTGGTCCATGGAGCCCAGTGCTCTGCCTTCAACAGCACGAACACGGATGCTGCCCGGGAAGTGCTCCAGATCTACTGGTTTCACTGGGAACCAGTCCCGAGAGCAGGGAGCAGGAGTTCTGCATTCACTTCATCCCCTGCCCCCAAGATTTTGTAAGTCTTGATCACCCCAAAAAGTCCTCTCCTCATCTCCCCAGCAGCTCCAGCTGCCCTTCTCCACACCTGTTCTAACTTTACTCTGTTTTACCATCTATTTTTTAAGCCTCTCTGCTGATCAACACACACTCCAACCCTGCAAACTTCCAAGGACAGAGCAGGGGAACTGATCTCATGTCACCTCCCAACCTTTCTCAACACTATTTTCTTTATAATGGGATTTTTTCCTTTCTGCTACAAGACAGAAACCCCTCAAACACCAAGGTACGAACTCTCACTTGTACCTCCTGAGCCTCCTATCCCGATTCCACTGGACCCCTCTTAGACAAAATTAAGTCTAGAAGGTGCCAGATACATTAGGAAAATAATTCTCAGGAGGCCTCTTCACAAGGACCTAGGATATTTTGTTGAGGTGGCACTAGGATATGAAAAAGAACAACGTGGATTATGTCAGCGTGAGCTAAAAGACATGAAAGAGATGGGGAAAAATACTTTAACTGCTCAGGGAATTTGAGGATGAAACTCAAGGTCACTGCTAAATAACAGCAACACCTTAAATTACACAGTGATAGGATGAAAATGAATGTGATACTGCTACAGCAGCGTGTTATTCGGCTGAAAGACAATCTCTTTGGCTAGAAAAGAAAACAAAATATTCCCTTGCCGGTTAGCAGAGTGCTGACAAACCATCCTCTGCAGAGTGCGAGTTGCCACCCATTCGACCTCCAGTTCTGCCAGAGACCTCAGCTCAAAGGGCACACAAGGAACAAGAAGCACAACCCAAGCGGTGATTCTTGTTTAGAAACCGGTAGCAAAGGAGAGGGCAGCAAGCACAATATCTCTGGTCTGTGCAATAGTGTCTGACAGCAAGCAGACTCCTTCAGAAAAACCTCAGGCTGCAAAGTTCGGGACTAATCCAGCCAAAGATGCCACCACTTGCTGCTAAAAGGTTTGGGAACTTCCCTTCTCTTGTTTTTTCTCTTCTGATGACATCTTACTGTCCCTCTTAGTGTTCTGGTTTTCCTTCGCTGTGCAGAGATACTCTCGCTACACTCAGGTGACGCTCTCTCTTACAAACACCAAGCTGCCCCCATTGATCTCTGCCCGTTTCCCCAGCGCAGTCAGAGCACCAGCAAACTGGTGCCGATATTCTGAAACTCAAATATCTGTGTGCAGAGTTACTGCTACTCCAGCAGCTGCATGAGGAGAGAAACCCCAAAAAACTTCACAAAGGGTGAGCTCTTTTGGGGAACTAGGTGGAGGGTTGAGATGCAGGGGGATGAATCGTTTAGGTCGGAAAAGACCTTTAAGATCATCGAGTCCAACCATAACCCACCCCTGGCACTGCCCCATGTCCTGAGAACCTCACCTCCGTCTGTCCAACCCTCCAGGGATGGTGACTCCAGCACTGCCCTGGGCAGCCTGTTCCAATGCCCCACAGCCCTTTGGGGAAGAAATTATTCCCACATCCAACCTCAACCTCCCCTGGTGCAACTTGAGGCCGTTTCCTCTGCTCCTGGCGCTTGTTCCTGGGGAGCAGAGCCCGACCCCCCTGGCTCCAAGCTCCTTTCAGGCAGTTCAGAGATCAGAAGGTCTCCCCTCAGCTCCTGTTCTCCAGCTGAACCCCCCAGCTCCCTCAGCTGCGCCTCAAAAGACACGAATCAACGGGTTCCCAGTGCCCACAATCCACCTCCAACCTGGGATTGCATCTGAACTGCTCAGTGGCTGTGGAAAAAAAGAGCTTCTGCGGGTTGTTTGATCACTCAGCTCGGTCTTCCAGCGAGTTTCGGTACCTACCAGATATCTTCAGGCCACCCGTACTTTATTAGATCTTCATCTGTAGGAATGAAAGTATCAATGAGCAAAGCCCAGGATCTCATCAACAACAAACCCAACTACCCGGTGAACAGGAATCCTCTGCCGTGGGTCAGTCACTGCCCAGTGCCCGAGCAGGATGGGAAAAGGGTTTTAACCCAGGTCTGGCAGAAACAAGGAGGGCAGGAACCACTGAGCAAGGGGTGACAACCAAAAAAATCCAGATTACACCTCACTTCTACCCCTTCTGCCCCTCCAGCATTTTGAAATTTTTAAATTAAACTACATTTCTTCAAATATTGATTTACTTGGGGTAGACTTTCAGGGCACATGGCCAAAATTGCTCTTCCTTTGGTTTCACATCAGCTCCCGATGTGGGAATGGGAGACGCAGCAGAAACTTGACCTTCACCTTGAGGGAAAGGATGAGAAACCTACGGAGTATGAATCATTGTGGAGAGGGGAAAAATCCAAGCTGAGCAGGGACACGGCAGGTCGGTCTGCAAGAAGTTATCAGACACCATCTGAAAAAATTCTGTTTTTTTTCTAGAGAAGCTTTTTCCACTTAATTTAGTGTTCACTTGTATTTCAAAGCACTCACGCTGCCTAGAGGATTTATAACATTTATCCTAAACCAGTGGATTTCAGAGAGGTACGTCAGGATTACTTGCAAGGATAGACAAGTTTTCAAAGAATATATCGAATTAACACATACAAAGATATCTTCTTTCAAAATGACCTTAAATCCCCACAAATCACATCCAAGCTGTCAGGCATCATTACATTAACGTACTTACTTTCGTACTTGTCTTTTCCCATGTAAATGGTGTAAACGGAAGGAACAACTGAGGGAGAGAGAGAGGAAAACAAATCAAAAGGGGTTTGGACAAACTCTGCAAGGAATGACACACACGCACCAGTCTCCGTCACAGAAATCAGAATTAAAATCATCCATCCCACGTCCCTCCTGGGGCCAAAGGAAACTTCTTTTGTGTTTCCTCCGGATTTTGTCCCAAATGCTTCAAAGGACCTTGGAAAGTGGCATTTCCAGCACTTTCCGTGGAAGATTATCCAGCAAGAAACAGCTTTCTGGGCAAAACATCCTTGACATCCAAGCGGTTCAAACTGTATCTGTGTAATTGTATCATTTTATAATCTGTTCAACTAAGGCCGTGCTGAAATCGTGCTGTTCTTCACAAGGACTCACAGCACAAAGGATTTCTGAGCGGGTTTTCAGCAGAGCAGCTTCATGTCGGAACAGCCGGTGACTCAAACAACCTGCTGCAGCACCACAGATTTGCATTTTGCATCCACTGTTGCAGAACAAACACAATTTACGGTGGGATTTCTAAAATTACCCACCGATACTGCGTAAATTAAGGACTGAGAGCAAACAAACAAAGTGCAGGTGATCAAATCTGCCTCCAGAAAGGATCCTTTGAAAATACAGCGTTTAATCTCTTATTTGTGAAGTCATTAAAATAATTAACACACTTCAGCTACATGTTACAACTCTGGCAGTGCAACCACTTGGGTACAGACCCAGTCCTTTCTAAAGAGTTTTTTAATGAGAATCAAACATCACAAGCACAAAGCCCAGACAAAACTTTTCAATTTAATGATGAGGTAAGAAATATAAAAAAATACGAGAGGATTATATGCCTGTGGGAGTAAAAGATTGGGAAAAAGCCCACCCTGGACACACAGGAGAGTTCAGAGAATGTGAGATCATCATGACTACGGGTGCTATGCATAACATAAAATTAAACGACCAAAAATAAAGTTGCGTTAGTGATGGTTCTGTGAAAATGAAGCCCACCCTGCCAGAAGAGCAGGGGAACATCAACATAACCGAGGAGGACTTTACTTCAACTTGTAAGATTTAACACGCACCAGTAACAGCGCAACACATTTGTGCGATATTCTCCTTCTCGTAGAACTCTCTCTGGCAGCAAAACTGATTATAACATGTCAGGAACCTTCTGTGCAACCATCATTTACAAATAAAGGAGATTGTTCATTAGCAGAGTTAACTGCACTTTGTCTGCTCCTGGTACCCCCCAAGTTACCCCACATCTGCCCAATGCCATATGAGGCTCTTTTCTCCCCCAAAAAGGGTTAAGTCCAAGGGAATCTCTGAACTTCTCACTCGCAGCTGCTGAGCAGCTGAAAATGTTTCCATCCAACATCAGGTTAAGTGATTGACACAACCAGAGTGTCTGTTCCCCAGGTGTGTAATGGGCCCCAGTTTCCGTAAGAGAAGAAAAAAAGGTTTTAAACAAAACCCAAGAATAATTTTATTTTAGAAATATTCACAAGACCGTTAAGTCTTGCCTTGTCAGAGGAAAAATCAAACAGCCAGACACTCAAATCCTTCTCATCAAGCAAATACATCTCCAGAGCTGAAGGAAAAAATGCTAAAAATCCTAGTTTGTGGTTACAGCAGGCAAGGGGTAAAATCACACAGAAACTTTCACAAGCCATTTATACGTTGGTGAAATTACTTTGGGCAAATAAAAAAGGAATATTCCTATACTATCGTTTGTATTATCAGTCCATAGTGCACCAAACCACAGGTCTGTGACGCTTCACAAGTGGCTAACCTTTGTATATAGGCAAACAAAAAATCCATCCCTGTGCAAGGAAAAATAATGAGACAATTTACACATTACGGCTTCCCTCAAACTCCTGACATAATTACACTCCAGGACGTCTTTCAGCAGCCCACAGGGACCATCACCAAGAGGCTCCTCAGCTCAGGGGACGCTTCAAGTCCTGAAATTACTTCAAGCTAAAGCCCATTTCAGCCCAAACCGGGATTTTCACACTCAGCCCAGCACGGGAGCTCGGAAAACGGCACTGAAAGGAATACAGAGGCTGCTCAGCAGGCCGGGACGTTGCCGAGGGGCCCCGCTCGCTGAGGCACCGGGCAGGGCCGCGGCCCAGCGCTCCGCTCCCCGCGGCGGGACCCGGCCCCTCACAGGCCCCACATCGCCCCGGGGGGACGCCAGGGCCTCCAGCCGCTCTCCCCTCACCCACTCACCGTTGGAGGTGAAATAAAACACCATGGCGGCGGCTCCTCAGCCCGCCCGGCCCGGACTCCACACGGCAGCCACACTCCCGCTCCAGCGGCTCCTGGTGACGGGGGAAGGAAGAAGGCAGCAGAGCGCATGCGCAAATTCTCCGGGCAGTGAAGCCGTTAAGAGCTGGGCGCATGCGCAACACTGTGCTGGCAAGTCCTGTGAGCAATGCGCATGCGGAAAGCGGCGTGCCAGCACTGATGGAGCGGACTGCGCATGCGCACTTTGCAATGCGAAGCCACTCCCCTGTGCGCATGCGCGAGGCTCTTCCAGCCCTATGTGTGAGGGAGTCTGAAGGCCTAGTTTATTTTATTTTTTTTTTCAATTTCTTTTTCTGCACAGGCCTAAGTGGCGCTCGGAATGTTCAGCCTGGAGAACAGGAACTGAGGGGAGACCTTCTGATCTCTGAACTGCCTGAAAGGAGCTTGGAGCCAGGGGGGTCGGGCTCTGCTCCCCAGGAACAAGCGCCAGGAGCAGAGGAAACGGCCTCAAGTTGCACCAGGGGAGGTTGAGGTTGGATGTGGGAACAATTTCTTCCCCAAAGGGCTGTGGGGCATTGGAACAGGCTGCCCAGGGCAGTGCTGGAGTCACCATCCCTGGAGGGTTGGACAGATGGAGATGAGGTTCTCAGGACATGGGGCAGTGCCAGGGGTGGGTTATGGTTGGACTCTGTGATCCTGAGGGTCTTTTCCAACTAAAATGATTCTGTGATTCGAAGTTACAAAGGACGTACCCGTCATTAACCAATTGACATGATAAGTGCTTTCTGACCACCTGCAAAACAAGAGAGAGAGAAGATTAACTGACACATTGTTTAGCAAGAGGGTACTTAGTATATAACTAACTAATAGTTAATAGATTTATTGTAAGAAAGAAACTAATCAGTTATCACTAACTTCATACCAATCTTATTATTATAGATGTATGTTAAAAATTTCCAAACATTGTAATGAACATGCAATAATTATGTGAATATAAGCAACGCTAGAGCATCCAGTCATTGGAGCACTTATGGAGGATGATCCACAATGTTTCCCAGCGCCGATAAAATAGAGAATGCTGCTTAACAGTATAGTTGACTCTGCTGTTCACTTTATTTCTTTGTTTAATTAGGGACATGGGTTAGTGCCAGGGTTGGGGTAACGGTTGGACTTAAGGGTCTGTTCCAACCAAAATGATTCTGTAACGGAGCAAAGGCCACGAGAAGAGTTTCAGATCAGTTTATCCCCTCACCAGGTGAGAGGAGATCCCGGACGCGCTGCACATTCTCAGCAGACTGTGCAGCCCAGGGCAATGGAAATGCTCCCTTGTCCTCGCTGCCCCATTCTGGGCTGCGGGGTTTTGCTTTTCAGTTGCAATTAACTGTAGTTTGTGGAGGATGCTCTTCCCAGCAGGGCTCTGATGGCCCATTGAAAAGCAAAAGCGCTGCTGAGCACCGCCCTAAATACCTTTGCACCTGCCTCTCTATTCACTCCGTCTCTTCACATGTCAGTTCCCCTCTTGAGCCTCCGGGACTACAAGGACTACAACTCCCATCAGCCCCCGCGCGCCCGCACCGAGTGGAAGCGGCAGTGTGCTCGCGAGGCACGCTGGGAGTGGGAGTCTCACGGGGGTGATGTGGCGAGCTCTGCTATCTGATTGGCTGGAAAACGCAGAGGGCGGGTGCAAAGCGGCGCGCCGTAGTTAGGCCAATGGTGATCAAATACATGTGAGTGACGAGGCGCTCGGCCAATGGTAAAGGGAGGGCGGGCGAGCGGGAGAAGGCGCGCGGGTTCGAACGCGCGGGAGCGTTGGCGGCGCTGAGGTGAGGAAGCGGGGCCAGGTCTGGGGGCCCGGGGGCGCTCAGAGGGGCGGGAGGTGGCGGTTTGGTGCCGAGCCGTGCCGGGGCGCTGGGGGATCGAGGGGTGCGGGTGGCAGAGCCCAGTGCGGTTCTGAGGCGCCTGTGTGGGCTGAGGGCTGGGGGCTCGCTGGGCCCGGGGTCTGGTGTATGGGTTGCGGGGTGTGAGGGGGACTCCGAGCTCGGGGTTTGGGGCGGTGCTGAGGTGTCCCAGCCTCACGTACTGCTGCGGGTGAAGTGGGGACGGGAGGGTGATGCGGGGGAGTGCAGTGTGGGGCCAGGTCCTGGTGCTGGGTCAAGTGCGGGGGGTTTGGGGCACTTTGAATCACAGGATGGTTTGTGTTGAAGGGACTGTTAAATCTCCCCCAGTGCCCCCCCTGCCATGACAGGGACATCTCCACCAGCTCAGGTTGCTCAGAGCCCCGTCCAGCCTGGCCTGGGATGTCTCCAGGGATGGTTCAGCCACCACCTCTCTGGGAACCTGGGCCAGGCTCTCACCACCCTCAGCACAAACAATTTCTTCCTCGTGTCTGGCCTTTGGTTGGGCCCTTTTGGTGGGAGAACTGTGGGGTGCTGGGCTAAGAGGCTGGTGCCCCAGTGGGATGTGGGTTGTCTCTGGGCTGGTGCACTGTTGAGGTTTGGGGCTTTAGGGGGTATCAGAGGTGTGGGACTTGCTGGAGGAGGGAGCTGGTAATTGGATGATGAATATTTTGGGAAGGGGTGTGGGTGGCTGGGGCTGGCAGTGGAGACCTGTTCTGCAGGGGGTCTGGAGTCCTCACCTTAATGGTGCGAGTTACAAGGTGTGTGCTTGTCCTACCTTCTCCCTTTCACCTGCACCTGATATTTTATTTCCCGGATGCCTGCAGGCTGCTTGTTGCCCTAGAGCCCTTGGCAAGTGCCCAATCCCTCTGACACAGGGAAATGAACTGAACAGCAGAGTTAATTATACTCTTAAGCAGCATTCTTTATTTTATTCGTGCTTGGAACACTGGGGATCATCCTTCATAAGTGCTCCCAAGACTGGATGCTCTTGTGTTGCTTATATTCACATAATTATTACATATGCATTGCAATTTTTGAAGATTTTGACACACAGTGCATCTATATTAAGAAATAATTGATGATGTTAGTTATAATTGTTTAGTTTCTTACTTATAATACATCTATTAATTATTAGTTAAATATAAACTAAACACTATGCTTCCAAACAGTATTTTACTTCATCTTCTGTCTCTTCTTGTCATGCAGAAGAATCTAAAACTTGAAAAATATCCCCTCATTTTGCAGGTGGTCAGAAAGCATTGATCATGTCAGCTGGTTAATTGTGTGTGTCTTTTATAACTTAATCACAATGTACATTAATTTAGCAGCTTCTCTTCACCCCAAACCCATCAACGCGTTAACACGGGCAGGTTGGGAAGAACTTCCCCCTGCTGGCAGATCATTGAATAAATAAAAATAATTCTTCATGTGGTGTTCTAGCAGTTTATGAATACTTATTATTAGTCCCCTGGGATATGGGTATTTGTTTATTCTGGGGTTTCAGTTGTGAAACGCCACATAACAGAAGTGAATATTGTGCGATAATTATCTCAAACTGGAAGAGATGGAACAAACAGCGGCAAGTGTTAAAGTGGTTTAAATGGTTTATGTGTTAATGAAGACTAAGAAAGTGGGGTTTGGGGTATTTGGCAAGGTGGAAAGTGAGAGAGAAACTCTAAAAGTCCATTGTGTAAAGAGCTGCCTTGTCTGGGAGGTAAATACCAATGTGAAATCCTCATAGGAATCAAGTGTTCACGAATGCAGGCAGGAACGGGCAGATTTCTAGGAGCTGTGTCTGGAAGGAGCGTTGTCAGAGATGGAAAATAAAACATGTTTCTGAATGATCCGATTCCATCTGAGAGAAAGGACTTTAGGAGCCATTTGTCTGTGATGAACAACTGGACGTGACCTGGAAGTTCCTTTGTGTGTGCGCTTGTTTCACAGCTCACGCTCAGCAAAACACATCCCAACGTTATTTTAGCCTCTGTCATGCTGTTTTCTTCCCAGTTCCCCACCTTCTCTTCTTTCTTTATGAAGTTTAATTTTGGTTTATTTTGCTAGAAATCTTATTTCAAGCCATTAAAAACGTGTCCTTGCAGGCGCTCTGCTGAAGACATGGCAGCCGTTACCCCCCAGAAAAGGAGCCGCAGTTCTACTGAGACCGATGGGTATGTTAAATTTTCATAATAAAAACAGCTTAATGGCTACAGATAGAATAAAATAGATGTTTAAAATCCTTGAGAGCTTTTAATGCAAAGTGGAAAAAATACTAAGATTGTTCTGAGACACAGGTAGCATTGCCTAGTGTTTATTATTTAGTGACTTATACCATGTTATTTTTTATATTGTATTGAGCATCTTGAGAGTTTTCATCTAATAGGGAAACAGAAGCTAAAAATCTGTAGCATAGCACAGGACAGTTATATATACCTAGAAACTTAGATTTTTTTTTTTTTTTTTAAATTCCCCCCCTCCCCACCCCCCCCCAAATCTAGTGGAGGAGAAGCCTTGGACAAAAAGCTGAGCTTTAAACCCCAAAGCCCAGCTTGTTTCTCATTCTTTCCTACCTCTACCATGTGAACAGATTTTTCTCATGCTGGTCCTGTTCTTCCCCCACAAAAACATTCCTGGGAGGAGAGGACCAGGCGTGAAGTTTGGTCTCTGAATTATGAAGGACAAATTCCTGAGATAAAGTGTAAAAAGGCGCTGAGGAAACACATTGTGGTGTTTTGCACCAAAAATGTTACAACTGGAAATGGCTGAATGTGGTTTTAAATAAGTGTATTGTCTCCTCTTGGGCAGTGGGTTCAGGAGCAAATCTGAGTTGGTCTGAAACAGATCAAACATTTTATTTTTTTCCTTAATCATAAATAGCGCCGATCTGTCCGAATTTCACTAGAAAGCGGAATGACTGTTGTTTCCAAGCGCTTTAACAAGTTCAGGCAGGAAAGTAGAGTTGCTATTGAAAGAAAATAATGACCAGACGGTCTTAAGCTTTTTGATATTTGTATATTATATTTTGATACCTGATATTTGTATTTGTTACAGGGCGTATATCAGTACAGACAACCAGGCTGAGTGAAAATTAAGTGCTATTTAAATAAAACAAGGATTGAAAAGCTCTCAGTAGTATATGTCATGTTTTGCTCCGTAATTATTTTCACAGCTCGTCCTTTGAGACTCCTGTGAAGAAACGGATGACAGGCTTTGCCGAAGGTCCATCTCCACCCAAGAAACCCAGAAATAATCGCTCTGCTTCTCAAATAAAATGGTCCTCGAGCTCTGGTGATGAGATGAAGGAAAACGAGGCCGTCCCGGTGAAGCCGGTGCTGCCGAGGAGGTTGGATATTTCGCCTCTTCAGGCGGCCAACGTTCCCGCGGCCGCACGGAGCGAATCCTCAGGGAAATTATCCCCACAAACTGCATCCTCCTACAAGCCCCTCATGCCCGTGATGTCTTTTTATAGCAAGGAGAAGCGATACCTGACTCTTGTGGAGAGGAAACAATTGAACGAGAGTGGCTTTTTGGGCGAGGGGAACAGGGATGAACGTCTCCCCACTGCCAGCAAGACCGGGAAGACGAACGTGAACCTGAGCAGGAACACGAGCATAAAGCCGCCCAAGCACGCGACCAGCTCCAAACATGGCAAAACTGTCCCCAAAACGCTCAAGAAGGCAAAGGGAGGCGCCCCGGTGGGAAAAGTCGGTGTGGAGAAGGAAAATGTGAATTGTTTAATTAAAAAGAAGATGGATTCGCCCTTCAGAGTGCTGAGCATGACGGTGAAACCAGCCCTCAAACTCCAGCTGGGAGCAGCGTTCTTCTCTGCCAGGAAGAGATCGCACTCTAAAAAAACAGTTGCGGACGGTAAATCTCTGCAGGGTCACCCCAAGTCTCTGCAAGAAAATGATCAGCCCCGACCACCAACAACTGCAAAGTCTGATTCGGCTGATAGAAACAAGGCTCTGGAGGCAGGTGGGGTGTTGAGGAGGATTCCTGTACCTCAGCAGAAGGGAGATGAAGACAGGGAGCGCTTCACGAGGTGTGTGAGTCAAGAGAGAGATTCGGCGTGTGAAGGAAAAACGTCCCCACAGGAAAGTGGAAGCACCTCAGGTCCGTTCTGTGCGTCCGAGCCCGCGGCTGCAGCAGACAGCGATGCTGAGAACGTGGTGAGTTGTCACGGGGATGTTGGGGTGACACACACAGGGCTCGCTGAAGCTCTAGTGGTTTGAACACAAGGTTTTTATTCAGATACATTAGTGGATTTTGCCTCGGAAAGCTTTCACAGATTTATTCCTGCCTCATCAAGGCACATTGGCCGAGAGGCCACAGCACCCTGGCTGGGACCAGCACTGGTGTGGCCAGCAGGCCCAGGGCAGTGACCGAACCTGTGCTGGGACCTGGGGAGGAAAAACCGCGAATCTTGGGGGCAGTTCTGGGCCCCTCAGGCCAAGAAAGGCCTTGAGGTGCTGGAGCGAGTGGAGAGAAGGGAACGGAGCTGGGGAAGGGGCTGGAGCACAAGTGTGATGGGAGCGGCTGAGGGAGCTGGGGGTTCAGCTGGAGAACAGGAGCTGAGGGGAGACCTTCTGATCTCTGAACTGCCTGAAAGGAGCTTGGAGCCAGGGGGGTCGGGCTCTGCTCCCCAGGAACAAGCGCCAGGAGCAGAGGAAACGGCCTCAAGTTGCGCCAGGGGAGGTTGAGGTTGGATGTGGGGAACAATTTCTTCCCCAAAGAGCTGTGGGGCATTGGAACAGGCTGCCCAGGGCAGTGCTGGAGTCACCATCCCTGCAGGGTTGGACAGACGGAGATGAGGTTCTCAGGACATGGGACAGTGCCAGTGTGAGGTTAATGGTTGGACACAATGATTTTGAGGGTCTTTTCCAACCAAAATGATTCTACGACTCTAAAACTGTGTAAACATTCATGAAGTTCCTGTCAGCATCCCTGTCTCACCAGCTCTCTGTTGCGCTAATATTACATTCCCGACACTGAAAGGAATGATTCCCGCAGGATTTTTGTGCAAAAGACAATATATATATTATTATTTTTTTGTGTGATCAAGGCCAAAGATTTTTTAATTATTATTTCTGTTTCAACGAAGCTGCAAAGGCACAGTGTGCCCCTTCAGAGCTCCGGAGCGGGTTGTGCACCCACGGCCCCGGCGTTTTCCCCAGAGAACTCTGCAAAACCAGGAGAGCAGCAGCAGCTTCTCTGCAGTTCAGCCCCTCGCTGCATTTCTTGTCTTTCTGCAGCCAGCAAAGTCATCACAGGGAAAGCAAACCCACTTCTAAAGCATCTTTATCTGGAGATTTCTCCCGGGTCCCGCGATGCCGCTGGTCTGTACAGCCCGTGCTGCAAATTCAAGGGGCGCGAGCGGGTTTGGGGCTGGTCTGGGATGAGCTTTTTAGTGATTATTAATCATTTTCTCATTAGGAGCTACATGTGCTAATCCGGCAGCTCCTTCTCCAGGGAAACGAGGCTGAACCCCCATTTCTGCTGCTTTAGCAAAGCAACGGGGAGTTTTCCAGGCTGGGTTTGAAATACTGGAGCTGTTCTGTAGCTCGTTGAAGGGACATGAACAGTTTAACTGGTACCTTAGCGGTGGATGCTCCTGGGGATAGAAAGTGTTGGTTGGCTTCTTTCAGTGTTGTTTTAGTTGTTGTTGTATTTTAATCTCTTCTTCGGTTTTTTTGGGAATTGGGGGGGGGGTTGGGTTTGTTGGTTTGTTTCCTTTTTTTCTGTTTTTTTCTTTCCCCCCCCCCTTTTTTTTTCCCCCGGTTTGTGGGGTTTTTTTCCTTTTTTTTTCTTTTTTTTTTTTTTTTTTTTTTTCCCCCCTCCTTTTTTTTTCCCCCGGTTTGTGGGGTTTTTTTCCTTTTTTTTTCTTTTTTTTTTTTTTTTTTTTTTTCCCCCCTCCTTTTTTTTTCCCCCGGTTTGTGGGGTTTTTTTCCTTTTTTTTTCTTTTTTTTTTTTTTTTTTTTTTTGTGTTTTTGTTCTGTTTTTTTTGTTTGTTGATGTTTTTTTCTTTTTTTTTGTTGGTTTGCTGTCGTATTTAATTCTTTAACCACACATTAGGTTCTCACACAGACCCGTTGGTTCTTCATTTCCCATTTATCCCCAACTGTTCACCTCAGGATGGGGATTTTTCCTTCCAAAGGGAAATCTCAGGGTGGGAACAGGACAGGAAGAGCTTTGCAAACAGTTTCATCCCACTCACTGTCCCATTTCGCATCCTAGCACCCGAAATGTCAAAAAGCAGGAAAATCCAGCAGAAAACCACTGTAGGATTTTATATTTATACCAGGTACCAAAGGGAAGCAGCGAACAAGACGGGAGCTGTTTTTATAGGGCTAATGCGGTTGATATCCCTGTGTTGCTCCAACAGTTTATTACCCCCTTTATTCACCTGCTTTGTTTTATTATCTCACATTCCTGGCTTGATTGTCAATATATTTTTTTACAATGCAGTGTTAATAAAACACAAATGGTGGCTTGGGCCATCCCATCCTGCACGCGTGGTCCAAAAAATACAACTTGAAAGCATCTGATTCTGCTGCGGTGACAGATTTTTGTGTTGGAAACCAGTTCTCAGAGGTCAAACAGAGACACAGAGCGTTTGGAAAAGGAATTTAGTGACTTCGTTACTGTGGTAATTTAGGATATAGACCAAGTTTGGCCTTGATCTGGTGTGGGATTCGGCCACGGCTTTACCTGGTGACTGTTCCTCATGAGATGGGAATTAATACACTGTCTTATATAAAAAGAGCAGAATTCAAGGCAAAAAACAGTTTGGCAAACTTTCATTTTTTATAGCACGTTAATGAGAGGGTTCCAAAAGCTGTGAAGATGCTCCGTTGGAGTCAGAGAATGAGGCAGAGATGAAGAAATGATATAAACCTCTACAGTCAAGATTTATTTAAAAGCAAAAGGAGGAAAAAACTCCATATGCTGCAATGAAACCAAAGCAGCGGCATAAGCAGGTGCTGAGAATCAAAAAGATTTTCAAATTCAGGTTCATCAGGTGTGACTTTAGTAACAGGTGAGACGCGTGTTCTGCTAAGCCCGCATTTTATTCTTGGAAAATCCACTTTGTAATGTCAGTTAATGCCCCTTGAACGTGCGGGATTCTGTGGCTGCCGCCCCAGGACTTGATCAACTGGTGGGTTTTCTTTTTGCCCCTGAAAATATTGTCTTAATTTATAGGATGGCGATGAAATCGGTTCATCTACCGCCTGCGAGCCGGGTGATTGTGGTGTTGTCTCCAGCCAATCTCCGCGGAAGGCGAATAAACGAGGTGAGTTGGATTATCCACGTTTTGGTCTATGAACTTTGTTCCCGCAGGAAAATGAGGTGGAAAAATCTCTATTTCCCTGGTTTTCCCCAGCAGGACCCGCTCTGCTGAATTCCCATCTTCCCCTGTCGTTTGGTCTTTTAATTAGCAGTTCGGTAATTACGGAGATCCTGCTGTCTCCCTGATAAATCTCTTTTAATCTTAAGCGCTATAAATCGGGTTTTTTCCTGATGTCTGTGACCCATCTTTCCTCTTTGCTTTACTACATTCCCAGTAAGATTTGGGAAATGGTTGTATCTAAATCCTATTATTATTTTCCCCATTCTTTTCTCCCTGGACCATTATCCTGATTCTTTCCATTTGCCTTTAGAAACCAGGATTTTTAGGCATCTGACTTTTCATTTCTCTGCTTTCTGTGTGTTTTACTGTGCTGCTCCCAAACCCATCCAAGCCTCACCAGCACTAATTAGCAGCAGGGCATTAATTAATGCACTTCACCTGCCCACATTTCCACAGAAAACTTTTATTTTTCCTTTGTTTGAAGCAACCCAAGTGTTTTCCAGGCAGCTGCTGCCCGGAGGGTTGATCTTTATCTTATTTTGCCCTGATTGCTGTTCAGTGCAGTCGTTCCCTTATCAGTATTTCAATCTATTTGTTTCTGCCCATTTTCAGTCTTAGAATTCTTTTTAAATTAAACTCTATGTGCTCTCTTTTATCTACAAAGTTGTAAGGATGTATTATTGTTTCCTCTTGATGGTCACTAAGGAAACTCCACTCCATACGTTTTGTTTTGGCAACGAATCATTAACAATAATTATTTTATTTATTTGTCCCGGTCAACTTTGACCCTTACGGTTGGTTTATAACCACTGTATTTCCCCACTAATGCAAGGGAGTTTTCAGAAGTTACATAAATATTTCAAGGCATTGATTATTTTTCCTCTTGGGGATAACAAGTGATAATAAAAACTAAAATATGTTGCTCAAATATTATTTTATTAAAGCCAAATATTGCGTTGGCCACTACCTGCTGTCTCATCTCCCAGGTATGCGCTAACGTGTATGTTTGCAGGAGCTGAGCTCATTTTATCCTCATTTCCTGGTTTCTCCATTTTTTCCCCTAAAATTAGGCAGCATTTTCTATTCCAGCCTCAGCAGCCCTGGGTTCATTCATCTGAAAAGGTCTAATTTATCTGAGCATTCTCTTTACATCCTTCCCCAGCTGTGGAAATTCGTAGCTCTTTTGTGTCTTAAGTGCACTAACGACCTCATCACAATCGTTTATTTATTGGTGACTGAAATACAAACGCATGAAGTGTTTTGGCAGCTGGTTTAAGTGGTTCCTCCTCTTTCGGCAACGGAAACTTCAGGGTTTCCCCCTTGTTTTCGTGGCCTTCTCAGGGAAAACTGATTTTGCCATTTGGCATTTTTGCCTCAAATCCTTCGCCTTCCCGCTCGGCTTTCCCCAGGTTTCTGTTCCCCTTGCGATTCCCTGAGCGGGAGGAAAAACTCCAGATTTACTCATGTTTGTCTCTCACTCCATGTCTTTCTGGCACATCTGCTCTTAATCCATTTCTTGCAGGAATTGCCAACACCCCTGAGCATTTTTCCCCCCCTCCCTTTAGTTTTGCTTCGCAGGGGAACTTATTTATCTGCTTTTGGAACTTATTGAAGTCCATTTTCTGCAAGCTCACCCCTTCTCCAAGCCTGTTCTTGCGTGCTCTGTGCTGCCAGCTGCTTTTATTTCTCTCATCTCCAGCTCCGCATCAAATATTCCTCAAACATTCCCACCTGTTTATAAAGCTGTTGCCGTCCCGTTCCCCGCGATCGCCTTGACGTTTACTTCCCTGCCGGGGCCTTTCCCAAGAAGTGTCCTGGCTCGCGAGGATCCCGCATTTCTAGGAAGCCGTGGGGTTTTTCTTGTTTATTGCTGTTTTCTTCATGACTCCTCAAAATCTTTCCCACTCTGAGTATTCACAAGAGGCTTTTTGAATTGTGGCCTGATTCCTAGAAACAAGCGGTTCATCTCCATGGGGTGTTTTTTGGAGGCTGTCAGGGCCGTTTTTCTGCTTATGTACTTTAGTATTTTTCTGCAATTTTTGTCTGTTTGTCAATGCAGTCAGTGCATAAAACGCTCTCGTACCTAAACCTTTTACACTGGAGGGAAAACGTATTCCTAACTAATAATTTGGTTGGTTTTGCCTACCAAAATTATCCTTAAACTTCTGTGCTGTGATTTTGCTGTTTCTCCAGGATGAAGCAGCTGTGGGTTCGTGCTTAGCCAAAATAATGGAAAATGGAGAAGCCTGTGCTTGATTAACACCCTTAATTAATAGCCAAGGAAACACTCAAGCCTGGATTGCACTTATCTCCATAAATTTTATATCCTGCAGCATCCCCAGCTTGCCATCGCTCTTACGAGCTCGTTATAGAGTTCGATTTCGCTGTTGTGGGTCATTTTGAAGCCTCCTTGGTGTTGGAATTTCTGTTTTCCCGTATCGGTGCGTTCTGCAACAAAAAAAAGGATCTGAAACCGCAATAACATCTCTTGTATTTTCCAGCGTCTCCCTCCAACGCTGTCGTCTACCCCATATTCAGCGCACCCCCTACCAGCAAGAAAAGGTGGGTTAACATTTGCCAGCTCTCTTCAAGAATGATCAGAAGTGTTGTATCTGCAGAATCGTTATTTAAAAAAAAAAATAATACTAGTTCTAAAAACAATAACTTTGCTTTCTCCCGGTCCTTGTGAGGTTTGGGAGTCTGCGGTTTTTATAGGGTTTTCTTCATTTTTTTTCTGTTTAAAGGGAAGATGAAAGTTGTGTTGGTTTAGGGGAATATTATCCTGTGAAGAAGGGAATACGCATTTGCTCACTGTCTGTAGTACATTTTACCTGTGAATTTGTATAATACATATTATTGAACTGATTATTTTATCTCACTAAAAAGCAAATAACAGTTTTCTCATAGCTGTTGCTAATGATAAAATCACTAGGACAAGGGGGACTGTTTCAGGATATATTCATCACTAAGAACGGCACAGCCTGGGTGTCGTTTGGGCCTGTGGAGGGATTTTTAGTTATTTTTGTGACTTCTGCATGTTCTCTATCTCCGTATCTGGAGCATCTATAAGGAGCAGTTACTTCCCAGAGACTCTCAACAGTGCTAAACGCAAATGTGAATTGGTACCAAGCCACAATGTCTTTGGTTTGCTCGGCACAGGGAGGTGTCCCCGTCCCTCGCTAGAATCTCATCCAGGGTTTGGCTCTTTCGTACCTTTCAGTCCGCGCTTTACGCAGCAAACGTAACGCACCCCCGTGAGTTCAATCCACCGACATCACCGGTCGGTCTGGCAGCTCTGGCGTGGGCCTTTTTGCCACGTTTGAGGCAATTCTGCGTTTTGATTCGCTTTTTGAGCTGAGTGCGTGTGTCTGTTTAACTGGGTCCCTGGTGGGGTTCACGCTGGAGATGCCCATGGGGCAGCTCAGAAATTCCGTCTGTGGCTCTCGCGGGAAGCGGCAGCTTCTGTCTCGGTTGCACTCAAGATTCTTTACCAGTTAAACCTCCAATATTAATTTTTAAACTGTGAAATTACTCTTGGGGAAAGCACTGGCTTATTAAAGTTGTACGGGAGCTAAAGATTTCAGGGAGCTTGTTTTTACCTGCCTTGTGCAGGTGTTGCATTATAATTATATATAAATATACATACATATCATTAGGACAGAATACCCATATTCCTTAAATTTAGCATCAATCCAACCTCCCTGCCATCGGGTTCGTTGATTTTCCGCAATAACTCCTCCTGTGATTATACATTTGTAACTTAACAGCGCTGTGGCCAACACTGACCAACATCTTGCATGGAAATCACCCCAATGCAAAAATCAGTTACTGCCCAGCTCTGGTTTGTGTTGCACTTTATTTATTTTTCTTAAACCAGATAAATTTTTAGTGTAGCAGCACGCTCAGAAGTTTAGATCTTGGTGCCAAAGACAAGACAGAAGTTGTAATATTAATAAAAATGGGTGAAAAGGCTTAACAAAACCTTCCCTTCCACATTCCCGTGCTCACCTGAGTCGGTATTTTATAAATCTCCTGGACCGCATTTGATATTTAGGCTGATGGAAACGAATCGCAAAAGTGTGAAGTTTCCTTTCTGAGTCTGTGAAAACCAACATCTTGCTAAATTTTTTACTCACAAGGTGTAACTTTACTGCCTGGTGTCTCTGCTTCCAATGAGCTGATTTCTTCAATCAATTTGCTGCTGTGCTCATGGTGGAAAGAGTCTTGTTTTCCCACACAAGAACCAGAGCCGCTAATCCCTCTCCCATATTGAATCGACTTCTTGGTACATTTTGTTACCAATTCAAGCATTCTGAGCTGAGCTTATTGTGAACACGTTAAAAAAAAAAAACAACTTGAAGTTGCTCCTAAAAGAGCCAAAATAAGCGTTGCAGAAGTGGCTACAGTAGCCCTGTGCCGCAGGAGTGTTGAAAGCGAGATCTGATTGTGATATTTGCTTTGCTCCCTCATGTGGCCTTTCCAAATCCCTTTGGTGGCGCAGGCGGGGCCTGGGACGGGTGGAAATCCCCGTGTTTGTCATTAACCGCAAACACTTTCGGATTTGCAGTTCTNGGTGTAACTTTACTGCCTGGTGTCTCTGCTTCCAATGAGCTGATTTCTTCAATCAATTTGCTGCTGTGCTCATGGTGGAAAGAGTCTTGTTTTCCCACACAAGAACCAGAGCCGCTAATCCCTCTCCCATATTGAATCGACTTCTTGGTACATTTTGTTACCAATTCAAGCATTCTGAGCTGAGCTTATTGTGAACACGTTAAAAAAAAAAAAATGCTCCTAAAAGAGCCAAAATAAGCGTTGCAGAAGTGGCTACAGTAGCCCTGTGCCGCAGGAGTGTTGAAAGCGAGATCTGATTGTGATATTTGCTTTGCTCCCTCATGTGGCCTTTCCAAATCCCTTTGGTGGCGCAGGCGGGGCCTGGGACGGGTGGAAATCCCCGTGTTTGTCATTAACCGCAAACACTTTCGGATTTGCAGTTCTCTTGGGGGAAGCTGATGAGCACAAGCTTTCCCTACTTCAAGTCTCTGCTCGGGAAATTCTCCTTAGCAGCCAAATCTATAAAATTGTTTGGTGTATCTCTAAATTAGTTCCATGTTAGGGTTCATTGCACAACAGTTACCATTTCCCACTTCTGTGATTGCTTAAGAAATGCCGCCCTACGTACAGAAGCCTAAAGGCAGGTTAGATTATTATTAATTAAATTATTAACACCACTAGCAATGTGCTTCCTGGTAGCTGAAGCCCACCTTACAAAGTCAAAAATTCATATAAAATGTCTATGGCTGGATCTGAATATGAAACAATTCCTCTTGGCCTAATTCTTGTCCACCTTGCTCAAAACCTGGATGAAAGGCTCCAGAAGTTATTTGGGTTCAATTTTTTCACTTTCTTCCCTTTTTTTTCTCCTTGAGGGGACAGTGGTGCTGGCGTGCTGAGCGCTGCAGAGTCGGCTTTCCTCGCAAAACGGGGACACTTGAAGCTTTGTGAGGTGGTTTTGGATGATGGGCTGAGGCCAATTGTCTGAGGTTCAACAAGGCCGAGTACTGGGTCCTGCACTTGGGTCACAGCAACCCCATGAACGCTGCAGGCTGGGGAAGAGCGGCTGGAAAAGGCACTGGGGGTGTTGGTGACAGCGACTGAACAGGAGCCAGAGTGTGCCCAGGGGCCAAGAGGCCACAGCATCCTGGCTGGGACCAGCACTGGTGTGGCCAGCAGGCCCAGGGCAGTGACCGAACCTGTGCTGGGACCTGGGGAGGAAAAACCGCGAATCCTGGGGGCAGTTCTGGGCCCCTCACGCCAAGAAAGGCCTTGAGGTGCTGGAGCGAGTGGAGAGAAGGGAACGGAGCTGGGGAAGGGGCTGGAGCACAAGTGTGATGGGAGCGGCTGAGGGAGCTGGGGGTTCAGCTGGAGAACAGGAGCTGAGGGGAGACCTTCTGATCTCTGAACTGCCTGAAAGGAGCTTGGAGCCAGGGGGGTCGGGCTCTGCTCCCCAGGAACAAGCGCCAGGAGCAGAGGAAACGGCCTCAAGTTGCACCAGGGGAGGTTGAGGTTGGATCTGGGAACAATTTCTTCCCCAAAGGGCTGTGGGGCATTGGAACAGGCTGCCCAGGGCAGTGCTGGAGTCACCATCCCTGCAGGGTTGGACAGACGGAGATGAGGTTCTCAGGACATGGGGCAGTGCCAGGGCTGGGGAACAGTTGGATTTGATGATCTTGAGGGTCTTTTCCAACCAAAATGATGCTGTGATTCTGCGATGCTGCTTCTCCTGCTGATCCTGGCAGGGGAGGACCCTCGTCCCTGCCTGGTGTCACCTCCCAGAAGCCCGGTGCAGACCCCGAGCTGTGGTTCTGTGTGTCCCCACCTACCTGGTCACACCTGAGGCAGCTGCTCGCTGTGCCCACGTTCACAGGTGTTCACAGCCACGGCTCCTCACATTGCTCTCCCCTTCCATCCACGGGGGACGTCGCAAACCCACAGATCTCAACCCATCCAAGGGCAGATACGTGGGTTAGGTGTGTGATCGTGGCTGTAATTTTGTGCACAAGTTGAACAAGTTAGGAGAGTGTTTAGGGGAGACTTTGGGTGTTTTGAATCCTGGTCAGGCTCGGGTCGCAGGTTCCCGGAGCTGAGCCGCTCGCTGCCGAAAACCCTGAGCCTGCACAGGGGGGTTTGGGTGTCCAGGGTTTGAGGAGGGAGCTGCTGGGTTCAGGCACCAATTTCTTCACCCACAGCTTCCACATTTCATGGACCTGCCCCTCTGCTCCTCGCTTTGCTGTTTGTCCTTCTGCCTGTTCAAGGAGCTGCCGCTTTTCCAATATCCTGGGAATGGGATGAACGTGGAAGTGGGAGAGATGCTTAATCCAGAGTTATTGAACTTCTGGTGTGATTTCTAGAGCCTCTTCCCCCAGAGGAGCTGGCACCACAGCGGCCAAGCAGCTTTGCTGTACCTGGCTGAGCTTGGGCTGTTCCGGAAAAGCAGTCACTACCTTGGTACCAAACAAATAATGTTAAACTTTGTCTGCGCTAATTTCCATCTCTCTGAAATAATTTCCATCTCTCTGCAATGGTTTTCAGGCCACAGGCTGCGCTGGATGAACTGACTTCTCCATTTGGCTCCAGCCCATCTGCAAAACCATCTCACACCTCGCAGAAAAGCAAGAAGGCGAAGGAGCTCAGCAGGAGCTCCAGGGACCAGATGATCATCGTAAGGGTCCCCGCGGGCGCGCTGGGTCCTCGGGGCAGCGTGGTGGTCAGGAAACAAGGAATATGTCCTGAGGAGGAGCGATAAGTGGATTTCCTCACGTGTCAACCTCAAACCAGCCACGCTGACGAGCATAACAGGGCAGTGATTAACGCGTTTAGTATTGAATGAGGAGAGGGTAGTAGCTGGGAAATAGCTTGTTATGGTTTCACTGGGACTCGCGCTTTATTGTGTTTTAGAATTTGAAAGAGATTTATGGAACATAACGCTAAAAAAAAAAAAAAAAGGCAAAGAGAAACTCAGCCAAGCGTGTATGGATGCTGTAGGAGTGAATTTGGCCGGATGATTTTCCTTTCCCATGGTTTCCTGGCCTGCTCTGGGAGCAGAATCAGCGCAGCACTGTGACCGCAGGGGCAAGCGGCAGCCAGGAGAGTGGGGACGTGCAACGGGGAGCAGGGACATGGAGTGAGGAGCTTGGATGTATGACGGGGAGCAGAGATGTGCAACAGTGAGCAGGGACATGCAGTGAGGAGCTTGGATGTATGACGGGGAGCAGAGATGTGCAACAGTGAGCAGGGACATGCAGTGAGGAGCTTGGATGTATGACGGGGAGCAGAGATGTGCAACAGTGAGCAGGGACGCGCAGTGAGGAGCTTGGACGTATGATGGGGAGCAGAGACGTGGGATGGGGAGCAGGGACACACGACGAGGAGCAAGGATGTGCAACAATGAGTAGGGACATACGGTGAGGAGCAGGGACATGCAGTGAGGAGCAGGGATATGCGACAAGCAGGGGCATACGACGGGGAGCAGGGACATGCAACAATGACCAGGGACGTGTGACAAGGAGCAGGGACGTATGACGGGGAGCAGGGATGTGCAACAATGACCAGGGACATGCAGCGAGGAGCAGAGACGTGGGATGAGGAGCAAGGATGTGCAACGAGGAGCAGGGTTGTGCAGTGAGGAGTAGGGATGTGCAACAACGAGCAGGGACGTACAACGGGGAGCAGGGATGTGCAAGAAGGATGCAGAACCAGGGGCTGAGCCCCAACCAGCTCACTCTGAGAACAACCAGCTGCCTCTGGTAGCTCCACGCCAGCCTTCCCGCTGCTGCCCGTCACTGTGGAGTACCGATTTTGGAGCAGGAGGCCAAAACGGTGTTACTGAGGCTCACACGTTGCGTAGCCATCACACATATGGGTTTCCAGAAAATACACCCTCAGCGATGAGTAATTTTTTTTATAAACGGTTCGTTCTCGCTCGGTGACACACCGACTTTTCCAAGCCAGTTTCCCGAGGGAGCAGGGCTGGCGTGATCGTTCTTGTCTGCTCATCGGCGCCTTTTGAGTCATTTGTGTGATTTCTGTCAGATTTGAGACCTTGCAGATAGAGATTTTTGAGTGTTCTGAGCGCTGAGCCGAAAGCAGCAGGACATGCTCAGCAGTCATCGCTACCCCGGCTGCGTGTCGAAGCGCTGGGCCACGAGGGACAACCTGTGGGTGCTGTGACAGCGGGGGAAGCCCAAACGGGGACGTGGGGACAGGAGAGCAGCCAGTGCAGGAAAATAACGAGGCCTTAAACCCGGCTTCACCTGCTACTCAGAGAAACCTGCAGTTTGCTCACACAACTGCTGTTTGATTCCTCCATTCCTTCTCTTCCCCTCCCTGTACTGACAGAGATAGAAATGAGGTTGTTTTTAGGTCACTGATGAAAAGACTATACAGAATTATACAGAATTTTCTCTTTTTGAAAAATTCGTGGTGCACTTTTGCGTTGTTTCTTCAGTGAGGGTGTTGCCGGACTATTTTCAGGGCTTGTTCCAGATAATGCGTTAATTGTATATATGGGATAGGACAAGGGGTGATGGTTTAAAACTAAAAGAGAGGGGTTCAGATCAGATACAAAGAATAAATTCTTCACCATGAGGGTGGTGAGAGCCTGGCCCAGTGGTGGTGGAAGCCCCATCCTGGATAATTTAATGCTATGGGGTTCTGAATATTCTGCAGATAAGCAACAGCTTGTCCTCCCCTTCACGAATCCAAATGAAAACAAATACTCGAATCTTTGATTATTGTATCTAGAACTGATTCTTAAGCTCGTTCCTTAAACTGAACGTGGTTTTGAAGAGTTTCGGAGCCTCAGCCGCCTCTTTCTCACCAGGACGCGGGTCAGAAGCATTTTGGTGCCGTGGTTTGCAAGTCGTGCGGGATGATCTACACGGCGGGCAGCCCGGAGGACGAGGCGCAGCACATCCAGCACCACGAGCGCTTCCTCGAGGGGCTCAGATACGTGGTAAGGCCAAGGCCAGCGGGGAAACCGTGTGCGACATCCAGGTACAGCGTTTGTCACCCGCGGGGAGGTTGAAGTGGAAGTCACGCAGCTCCAGCGACTCCCTGCCTTCACCGGTTTGATGAGTGTAACTTGATTTTATTCCTGAAAGCTGAAGTGGTTCAGATTACAGCTTCGTCTGCCAGATTTTTCGCCGAGTCGCTTCCTCTCTCGTGCTAAACCACTCGCTTCTTGTTTGTTTTCTCGGTTTCCCCTCTGCGGCAGGGCTGGAAGAAAGAGCGAGTTGTGGCGGAGTTCTGGGATGGGAAAATTGTCTTGATTCTTCCAAATGACCCGAAATATGCCGTCAAGAAGGTACAGGCTTGCTGATTTGGGAGGCTGTGTTGTAGATGAGCTCTGGCTTAGCTCCCAGGACTGATCACACATTATCAGCAGTGATGGGGCGAGCAGGAGAGCCAAGGGGGGCTCTGGACACCCACCCCGACACATCCAACCCTGCGCTGATGCTTTTGCTCTCATATGACCAGCATAACCTGATCTTTTCCATCCCGAGGATTGGGGTGAGAGGCAGGTACACTTTGCGAGAGCTTAGAGGGGTTAAGACACAAGTGAGAGCCCATTCTTTTAACATTCTCCACACAATTAGGGCCTGATCCGGTGTAAAAACAAGCTTATTTGAGGAAACCAGGCCTCTTTCTGATAGTTTTCACGCCAAAGAATGTGCGTGTTATTTCCTAACTCTCCAGTTTTGTTTTCTTAGGCAGAAGATGTGCGAGAAATTGTAGATAATGAACTGGGATTTAAGCAAGTTTCTTTGAGCTGCCCAGCCAAGACTAAAATGTACTTGTTTGTGTCCAACGAGAAGATGATCGTTGGGTGCTTAGTGGCTGAGTCAATCAAGCAGGTACGTGGTTTTAATTAAAGGGGGAGGGGGGGAAATTGCAAATAACTGGGGATGTTTGTATGTCAGAAATCCTGGCTTAGTGCGGGTTGAGGGGAGATAAAGCTAAGGAAATAAAAACAATTCTCTACAACAGCCTGAAAGGAGTTGGAGTGGAGGGGGTTCGGGCTCTGCTCCCAAGGAAAAGTGATGAGATGAGAGGAAACGGCCTCAAGTTGCACCAGGGGAGGTTCAGGTTGGATCTGGGAACAATTTCTTCCCCAAAGGGCTGTGGGGCATTGGAACAGGCTGCCCAGGGCAGTGCTGGAGTCACCGTCCCTGGAGGGTTGGACAGACGGAGATGAGGTTCTCAGGATGTGGGGCAGTGCCAGGGCTGGGGAATGGCTGGACTCTGTGATCTTGAGGGGCTTTTGCAACCACCAAAAAACCACCCCCTAAAAAAAAAACCAACGAAGAACATAAATTAAAGCGAAGCTCGTGCTGTTATCAGGGTGATAAGGAGCATTTTGACACGTCCTCTTGTCCCCGCAGGCATTCCGGGTGCTGTCGGAGGCTGGAGCCGCCGTGTCCCCCAGCCGGGACGCCCCCCAGCAGCCACAGCGCGCCTGGCGCTGCTCCAGCCGGGCCGAGCCCGCGCTCTGCGGCGTCAGCAGGATCTGGGTGTTCGGGCCCCGGCGCAGAAAAGGCATCGCCCGGCGCATGGTGGACGTGGTCAGGTAGGAGCCGGGATCCCAACCCGGGTTTATCCTTCAGCGGGGAAAATCCAGGATCGCAGCAAAAAGTGTTTATGGGTGCAAACTGGAACACGGGATGTTCCACTTAAATATGAGAAGAAACTTCTTCCTGGTGAGGGTGGCAGAGCCTGGCCCAGGCTGCCCTGGGAGGTTGTGGAGTCTCCTTCTGTGCAGCCATTCAAACCCGCCTGGACCCCTTCTGTGTAACCTCAGCTGGGTGTTCCTGCTCCGGGGGATTGCACTGGATGGGCTTTCGAGGTCCCTTCCAACCCCTCACATTCTGGGATTATACAAATTTTTCCCTTTCCATCATTCAGTCTGAAATCCCCGCTTCATAGTGGAAAGATATAAATCAGACAGATATTCTCTGTATATCTAATACTTTCATTTAAAATTCGACACAAACATAGGCCAGGCTGTTAATTTCTGGCTAGAACTTGAAACACAGCTATACAGACTGGATTTTCCAAGAGAAATTTGTGCTTGTTGGGAAAAAAACATTCTATGTTTTATTTTACTGGATGGGCCCAAAACACTTGAGATTTTCCAGGCAGGAAATTCTGTGCTTGAAAAGCTCAAACCAAAGTGGAAGATTTAAAATCTTCCCCTCGTCTGTTGATACAGGGTCACTTGAGGGGGAGCTTGATGGTCTGTGGGTCTGTAGTAGCGTGCATCTTATATTTGCTCGCTCTGTGTGTATAAAATACAGAGATATGGGTACCTATGTATATATTTGTGTATAATCACGGTATTCTGAACATTCTCCACATCCTCCCATGGTTTTAGTGTTTGATGTGCGGCCTCCCCAACTTCACCCTGCGGGCTGTGGATGCCTTGTTGGGCTTCACATGAAAACTGCTCCGAGATATTGAACTAAAACCTCCAGGTTTCCATGTAAAACTGTATTTTGGGAGTTTTATGCCTGTATTTGCTCTTCCATTGTCCTTCTTGCTCATTTTAAAATGCCTCCTGGTTATATCCAAGAGAAAAAACTGGCACCTCACAATTGTCTTTGGTTTTAAACCAAGCGATGGAAGCAAAACCAACTCCCTGCAGAGCAGGCTCGGGGAAAACACCTCGAAAATGTGTTTTAAGTGTCAGATAAAAGTGTTTGCAGCTGCCTGATAGCTCTTTTCTTTTGTTTTCAGGAGCACCTTCATGTACGGCTGCTACCTGAGCACCAACGAAATCGCCTTCTCCGACCCAACACCGGACGGCAAGTTATTTGCAACAAAATACTGCCAGACCCCCAACTTCCTTGTCTATAATTTTATTTATACCAACTGATGCAATGTATTAGTACAAGCTGAGGTTTGAAATAATCTAAAATCAATGTTTAAATGAACACTTAAGCCTTGCTAGCCAGCTAAAGGCTGTTTTCCTGCTGAGCGCGAGTTCTCCCTCCCCGTGTGAGCGAGCTGGGGGAGGACGTGTCACTTTGTGTACAGAATTGTCTTATGGGTTAGTGGTTCCGGGGAGGGTTGTTTCTCCTAAAACTAAATTTTATTGCAAGTAACTTAAAAACCTGAATTAATATAAAGATGGCTGTTTCCTCCCAGAGCTCCCTGCAGTGTGCGCTGTGAAAGGTACAAGGCTTAGTACAAGCAGTTGCTAAATTTACATGCTATGAGACATCTTAAAACAACAGGATTTTCCCCCAGTGCCCAAGGCCTGGGAACCCTCAGGGTGTTGTGCTGCAGGGCAAGCTGTTGGGGGGTTGCCTGCTCAATAAAGTTGTGAAATGCTGCTCTTTGAGCTTGTTCCTCTGTGTATTTCCAATGTTCTCCTACTTTGAGGAGGTCAGAGGAGAGAGCGGCAATCCCTGAGCTCACGTAGCCCCGCTGGGAGCTCAGTGCTGTTCAGCCCGGGCCGCACTCGCCTCCAGGACTTCCACGATGCACGCGGCCGATGGACGTTTCTTGGGGTCCTCGTTGGTACAAACGGAGAAGAGATCGATCATGCACTGGTAGGATGGGTCCAGCTCCTCCATGTTGAGAGCAGGGCGGGTTCCCAGGGCTGCGTAAAACGCTTCTTCATCAAAGGAGTCTTCGTCAAAAGAGTTCTCTGGGTGAGAAGGTGGAAAAGGGGTTGGGGAAGGGGCTGGAGCACAAGTGTGATGGGAGCGGCTGAGGGAGCTGGGGGTCAGCTGGAGAACAGGAGCTGAGGGGAGACCTTCTGATCTCTGAACTGCCTGAAAGGAGCTTGGAGCCAGGGGGGTCGGGCTCTGCTCCCCAGGAACAAGCGCCAGGAGCAGAGGAAACGGCCTCAAGTTGCACCAGGGGAGGTTGAGGTTGGATCTGGGAACAATTTCTTCCCCAAAGGGCTGTGGGGCATTGGAACAGGCTGCCCAGGGCAGTGCTGGAGTCACCATCCCTGCAGGGTTGGACAGACGGAGATGAGGTTCTCAGGACATGGGCAGTGCCAGGGGTGGGGAACGGTTGGATTCTGTGATCTTAAAGGTCTTTTCCAACCAAAATGATCCTGTGACAAATCCCCAGAGCAATTCGAACTTTCCCCTGTGCTTTGTCAGAGGTGAGTGGGTGTTTCACAGCCGGGTGCAGCCCCTTTTCACACCATCCCCACTTCTGTTTCTAAAAGACTCAGCTGCCTTAAATATTTGGTGCACCATTTCAAGCACCGTGTCATTTTAGGCTTTTCTGGCCACATCATTTTGGTGGTATCGACCCAGCATCCCCCCCAGAGCTGCAGAGAAACAAACCTTCGTCATCAGGGTCATAACGCAGGTTGACGTGGGGCACGGAGAGGGTCATCATCTCCCACAGCGTCAGCCCGAAAGCGAAGATGTCGGCCTTGTCGGTGATCACGCCGTCGTCCTGCAGAGCCTCCTTGGGCTTCCAGGGCTCGGTGCCCACGTAACACATCTCCGGGTCACTCACTGGAAGGAAAGAACACGGCTCCAGTGCCTGCTGGGACCTTCAAAGCCACCAAGACACCGTCACAGTGAGATTTGCATGGCAAAGTGAAGAATGGAGTGTGAAGAGCTGAAGGGAAGAGCTGAAGGGAAGAGCTGCGCTCTGGGCTCAGCCCCACTCTAACGTGCCCCACGATGAAGAGTGGGGATGTTACCTGTGTTTCACCCGCGTGTGGCCCTTGCTCAGCTCAGCCGGGGGTGACAGCACTCCCAGGACACTTCCCTGTCCCCAGACAAGGCCAGGGGACAAAGCCAACCCAACCCCGCTCCTCGTGGGGCTCCGAAACCTCCGCCCCGCAGTCCCTGTTTTCTTTACACCAGCCCAAACCAAGTCCTCACCACTTTGTTCAATTTAACGCCTCCTCGATCTTAATTAGCCTCAGAGAGTTGAAATAATGATG
The DNA here is from genome assembly GCA_013399365.1 of Pampusana beccarii. Lineage (NCBI taxonomy): Eukaryota > Metazoa > Chordata > Aves > Columbiformes > Columbidae > Pampusana > Pampusana beccarii. Next base: position 54,061 of record VWYH01005893.1, read on the forward strand.
AACGAAGCACCGTTTTATCCCTCTAACTACAGGCACCGCTCCCCAAAGCCGGGTGCCACATTTCCCATCCCCAGCAAATTCCTGAGCGGGCAGCAGAGCTCAGCTGTCAAGAAACTTCTCTCTCGCAGGGCTGATCGAGAAGTGAATTTCAAAATCCCTCAATGCTGTTGGGCTTCAATCCTTGGCTGCCATGCGGATGGGGACCCAACACCCTCACAGGCCGTGGGTGCTCGTTGGCTCCTCAAGACGACAAGGAGGCAAAGCCAAAATCCAGGCTGGGTGGAGAGGAATTCTGCCTGTTAAATCAGCCCAAAACCCCATATTTTAACCACACTCCTCTCCAGGAGATTACGCTGGGGCGCTGCCTCCAGCTCTCTCGCTCCTTATAAAAGGGAACAGCTACTAATAAAAATGTAATGGAGCAGCTTGATAAATTACAAGGCTGTCGCAGGCCCAAGCGCCGCGTAAAGCAGCAGAGAAAAGCATTCTTGTAATTAACCCAAACCCCTTCCTGCTGTTCACAGCCAAGCCGCGACGCCGTTAGACATCTGCTTCTCGTTTACGCGCAGCCTTCATAACGCGTTTGGCTCATGGTTCCTTCCGGCCCTGCGAAAGATTCGAGGGAATCTCGACGCGAGCATCCCGCGTGCAGCGGCAATTCCGTGTCCTTGTGAGCGTGGAGGGCACGAGACGGACGTCACAGGACTGGAGAATTAATGGTGGACCCTCCAGAGATCCTGGAGCAAACCACCCGTCGGTCCCTCCCTCGTGGACACGGGAGGGTAAACGAGCCAAACTCTGTCAGCCGCTGAGGATTCGGGTCCTTTCCCCCAGCCCAACCTACCGGTCATGTTCTCATCCAGGGGCAGCGACATTCCCACGTCACAGATCTTGACGGCTTCAAAATCGCCTTTAACGACGACGTTGGAAGATTTGATGTCTCCGTGGAGCAGCTTCTTGTCGTTGTGAAGATACTGAGGGCAGAGAGAAGCGGTTGTGAAGATACTGAGGGCAGAGAGAAGCGGTTAACACAGATCCAGCTGCAGCGGGGCAGGAGGGGCCATCGGACTTGGACAACAAAGCACCAACTTCTTAATATTTAGCATATTTAGCCTTAAAACCTTGAGGATGGGATAACACCTACCCGTAACGGATGCAAAACACAGGGCAGGTTGTGCCCTCAGCCTAATTTTGGAGGCTTATGGTTGCTTTTTACTAAAATGCCTCTAGCACCGAACACTTGAGAGGGGTGCGATGCACGGGCCTTAGCTGGTGGCCAAGGACCTGTCTGTTTCATTCCTGGAGCTCCACAGCACCACTGAGTCTCTGTTTTCTCCCTTTTTCCCCCTAAAAACAAGGTCATTGAATCTCAGGCTTCAGGGCTCAGGTTTGACCTAAGTCTGTACAGCACCCCGGTAAAAAAGAGCCCACCAAGGCTTTAGACGAAGCGAAACAGCAGCTGCTCCACACCTGCCGGCACGGCCGCCTCACACACCACATCCCTTCGTTTTCGCAGCACGTGCGGCTCCAGAACAGCCCCGGTTAAGGTCGAACGTACCTTCAGCCCCCTCGCCATGCTCAAGGCCACTTGGAAAATGGTGGCAGCCGGGAAAGGGCCCAGCGCGTCCCCGCTTCTTTCTTCGATTAAGTCATAGAGAGACTTTTCCCCTCCGTACTCCATGGCCAGACACATGCTGCCGTCGTTGGCCTCGGTGAACGCCCGGTAACCTTCCGACAGAGATTATTCGTTAGACTCAAAGCAGATGTGAGCACTTCTGTGCATTTTTCAGCCTGATGGAGCATTGGGAGCTGCTGCACAGGTGCTTTCCCAGCTCAGCTTTGCACCCCGTACTGGAGCAAGGGCGATTACCCTGATTGTTACGGGATGGAGAAGCAGGAGAGGGAGAAGCAGCAGATCTGTGGGACCAGCATCCCCCGCTGCAACGAGCAGGAGCCGCAGAAGCCGCACAAAGGGTGAGGAGACATTTGCTAAGTCAAACCGCACTCTCACAGGGGCCGTTCCACAAGATTAACACATACGGACTCTCCCATCTCTTTTTCCTCCGCGTTTTACTCCTGTCTGTATGCAATCCTCCTCAGGTGGAGTTAGAAATGGCAAAGTCTTGCGTAACCGCATAGCAGAAGTCTGACCCTGTAAATGATTTATGGCACCTTTTATGGAAAAAAGCAGTGAAATGTTCGCAATGTGAAAGGTCGAGACTATCTTGGCCCCTAAATTCCTGCCAGAAGCGAGAGTGGCCATTTTAGGGATACAAACAAGGTTCTTTGCACGCAGCATTTCTAACACAAGTGACCTCAACGAGGTGCTTTAAAGCACAAACAAAAGGATAAAGTCAAACAAAGCTGCTGTTCTGATGGGTAGGAGAGATTTTAGACAAGAGCAGAAGTTAAACACAGACTAAAGCACCTTCTCAAAATATTGTAGAGAGCCAAGAGCGTGACAGACACCGATTGTCACGCACAAAGGTGCAGGAGGGGGGATCCAGAGCATTATTCTGCACACAGAAGAATCCCAAAGGTCACTAAGGCGTTTCCCAGGCTCCCAGGTCCCCTGGGCTCTGCCCTGAAGCCCCGAGCTAAAGCTGCAGCGCAGGCTCAGCCTTGGGACAGGGTCTGGTTTCTCCAGAACCAGCTGCAACTCGAATCCTGGGGGCAGTTCTGGGCCCTTCACGCCAAGAAAGGCCTTGAGGTGCTGGAGCGAGTGGAGAGAAGGGAATGGAGCTGGGGAAGGGGCTGGAGCACAAGTGTGATGGGAGCTGCTGAGGGAGCTGGGGGTTCAGCTGGAGAACAGGAGCTGAGGGGAGACCTTCTGATCTCTGAACTGCCTGAAAGGAGCTTGGAGCCAGGGGGGTCGGGCTCTGCTCCCCAGGAACAAGCGCCAGGAGCAGAGGAAACGGCCTCAAGTTGCACCAGGGGAGGTTGAGGTTGGATCTGGGACCAATTTCTTCCCCAAAGGGCTGTGGGGCATTGGCACAGGCTGCCCAGGGCAGTGCTGGAGTCACCGTCCCTGGAGGGTTGGACAGACAGATGAGGTTCTCAGGACATGGGGCAGTGCCAGGGGTGGGTTATGGTTGGATTTGATGATCTTGAGGGTCTTTTCCAATCAAAATGATTCTGCGATCTGCAGCAGAACAGCCAATGCCACCCTGCAGCCCCCTCTGAAGGCAGCAACCAGATAACAAGGTCTTTTCCAACCAAACCAATTCTGATTCTGCCCCAGCAGTCCAGGAACACTTCCAGGTTCCCATCACACAGGGCGAGACTAAGATGATTCAATAAGCTCCACGGTGGGCCTGACTAAAGCCATGTCCTCAGTCCTCCTGCTGTGTGGCCCTCGAGCCACCACAACCTGGGGCTCTACACTTCCAGAGCCGATGGGGAGGTCTGTAACCCAGAGAATAATTAATAATGGAATTCTTTGGGTTGAAGGGACCATTAAATCTCCCCCAGTTCCCCCCTGCCATGACAGGGACATCTCCACCAGCTCAGGTTGCTCAGAGCCCCGTCCAGCCTGGCCTGGGATGTCTCCAGGGATGGTTCAGCCACCACCTCTCTGGGAACCCGGGCCAGGCTCTCACCGCCCTTTTACCAGAGACACCCAGCAGCAGCCCCGTGTCACATCAGCTGCCCCAAACTCGGCTCCAACGACTTAATTTGCAATTTAAACGACACTCACCCACAATGTTGGGGTGCTGCAGGTTTTTCAAGATCTTGGCTTCATCGTTCAGTCTTTGCTGGTAGATGCTTTGCTGCTTCGTGTTGCATTTTGGGTTAATTTTCTTCACGGCCCAAGGGGAGCGAGACAAACCTCTGGGAGATCTGCAGAGGAAAACCCACGTGTCTCACAACAGCGGGCAGCGCCAGGGTTAAAGCGCGGGCAGGTCACGGAGGAGCCATTCTGGAGAGCATCCGCCTTTATTTGGTGGGATTAATAAAGAATGACGCTAAAATAAACTAAGATCTGCTCCTGTGCACACCGTAGAGGTGCATAATAATGCATGGTTTGAAACTAAAGGAGGGCGATTCAGGCTGGACATGAGGAAGAAATTGTTTGTGCTGAGGGTGGTGAGAGCCTGGCCCAGGTTCCCAGAGAGGTGGTGGCTGAACCATCCCTGGAGACATCCCAGGCCAGGCTGGACGGGGCTCTGAGCAACCTGAGCTGCTGGAGATGTCCCTGTCATGGCAGGGGGGGAATGGGGGGCTGGGAAGGTCCCTCCAACCCAAACCATCCTGTGATTCGATGATTTCTATGGCTGTAGAGGAAAAACAACGCCCAGCGCCGTTCCGAGCGCCACCTGCGCTCCCACACGCACCTTTTCATCAGGTAGACGTTGACCCCGGTGCCGTATCCCAGCTTCTGCATGAAGGGAGAGGCCGGGATGGTGACGGAAACTGGGCCCCCACCTAAGAAAAAAAGAAAAAGAAGATAAAAAACCCCACCAAAATAAACAGAGATGTGAATAGATATATATATAAATAAATAACAAACACTACAAAACCAGCCCCACGTGTGACCCCACACGGATCAAACCATCAGGAGAAGCTTTGCTTAGCGGTTGGACCCGCTGATCATAAAGGCCTTTTCCGACCAAAAGGATCCTACGAGGAGTTTTGATGCTCTGATTCCAAATGCTGGTTATGACTCCATGTGCAGAACGAGTTTGGATGACGTCGTTCTACCCGTTAAACACGTTTTATCCCGGGGTGACCCCACCGATGTTTGGGGTGAACGTGACTCACCAGCTTTGTCCTTCTGGGCCGGGTTGGGGGACTTGAAGGTTTCCATGGGTGCAAAGCAGAGAGGGGGGGCCTGGGGTCACCTGCACCCCCAGAATCTGGGGAAAGGCTCGGGAGGATGCGCTGTGCTGGGGCCCTGTGGGCAGTGCATTAAAACAGAATAAAACTTAAAAAATCACAGAAAATCTAAACAACCCCACAACAACAACAGCAGAACCAAACGAAACCACAAAATAGCAACAGCAACAACAAAAATAGCCCAACCAACACCAACCAGAAAAGCACCCAATCAGAATTAAATAAATGATTAAAAATGAAAACATTTTTTAAAGTCAAATAAAAAAGTTAAAAAAAAAATCAAGACGTTAAAATAATTTTTTAAAAAATGAAGTAATTGAGAAATGCAAAATTAAAATAAAAGGGAAAAATAAAAAGAAACAAAAAGTAAACCCTAAAAATGCAAATAATAAAAAAAAATCAAAAAATAAATAGAACATCAGTAAATAAATAGAACAAAACCATCAAATAAACAAGACAAAACATCAAATTAATAAACAAAACAAATCGAAGAAAAACAACAACAACAAAACCCAACCAACCAAAACCAAAAAAAAACAACCCAAAATTCCCACCACACCCCAAAAATCCAACAAGAAAATCAAACCAACCCCACCAAGCACTCAAAGCAGCAGCAGCCCCGCTCTATCCCAGGCGCCCGTTGGGCTCCGCAGGGGCAGGAACGTCCTTTCCCCCGCTCTCTGTCCCTGCCCGGTGTCACCGCCCTGTCCCCGCACGGCTCCGGGGTCCCATGTCCCCCATCCCGTGCCCGTTACCTGTCCCCACCGTTTGAATCCCGCGCGCGGGAACCACGGACCCGCCCCCCTCCGCGTTCCGCGCCGTTTGTCCGCGCGGAGCCGCCGNAGAGGGGAGCTGGGGGGGTAAAAAGGTCCCCGAATGCTTTTGGAGGGGCTCTTGGGGGTTGCCAAGGATTTGGGGGGCACCTGAAAGGGGGCTCCGGGGCTCTGGAGGAGGCACACGTGTCACCAAGGCTTTGGGGGGGCCTGAGGGATCCCCAAGGCTTTTATGGGGGGCTGCATGGGGTCCCCAAGCCCTTGGGTGGGGGGGATCTCTATGGGGTCCCCAAGCCCTTGGGGGGGTCTCCATGGGGTCCCCAAGCCACTGGGGGGTCTCTATGGGGTCCCCAAGCCCTTAGCAGGAGTCTCTATGGGGTCCCCAAGCCCTTAGTGGGGTTCTCTGTGGGTTCCCCAAGCCCTTGGGGGGGTCTCTATGGGGTCCCCACGCCCTTAGCAGGAGTCTCTATGGGGTCCCCAAGCCCTTAGCGGGGGTCTCCATGGCATTGCCACCCCCCTACGGGCGCTCACTCTTGCACCCCCAGGCCATGAGGGGGGGTGTCTCTGAGGTTCAGCAGGGTCCCCAAGCCCTTGGGGGTTCTCCATGGAATCCCCAAGCTCTCTGGGGGTTTCCAAGGCATTTCGGGGTGTCTCTGGGGGTGTCCCCAGCCCCTGGTGGGGAGGGTCTCTCTGTGGGTGGGTTTGGGGGGTTCAGACACCCCAGGGTGCTCTGTACCCCCCACCCAGGGGCTTCTTGAACCAGGGCCAAGCCAGACCCAGAGTCTATATCGATGTCCCTCCCAGGACCCCCACAAATCCCCATCGCTCTTTGCCCCCCCCCCCCCCCCGAAAACAACTGCACCGGCACGGTAGAGAATAATAAAAAAGCATTTATTTCTCTATTAATAAAACCATTTCGGGAAGCACGGGTGAGATCCGTGGGGGGGAGGGAGCCCCCAGCCCGATTTGGGGGTGTCCCGTCCCCGTCACGGCGTCAGGCACCTGACACCAGCGTCCTCGGCGTGGCCGCAGTTGGTCTTGCCCCAGCTGGAGAAGCTGCAGTGGAGGAGACTTTCCTCGGTCCCCTTGCAGGAGACGTCGTCCATCCAGATCCTCCCCGTGCCTGCGGGAACGGGGACACGCTGGGGGACCCCAGGACGGGCACTGGTACCAGTTTGGGCACCGGTATCGGTGCTGGTGTCCCGGTGCACCCCCCGTGACCAAGGGAACGTGCATCGCAGCATCACCGGGATAAAGTGAAAATCATTCAAGCCCTTGAACAAAAGGCTTCATCCCTTATGAACGTTCTCCCCTGTGATTATTATATCGACCCTTCTTTTTTGTAAAGTGTATTAACTTTATTTTATACATAAATATTATTTTTATATATAATATATAACATATATACTACATAATATGTAGTATATTATGTAGTGTATCATATGTATGATATGTACGATATGTAACATATTACATAGTATATATTATATACTATGTATGATATGTAACATATTATGTAGTATACTTTATATATTATGTACGATATGTATGAAATGTAACATGTTATGTAGTATATATTATAGATTGTGTATGATATTATGTACTATAAAGTGTATTATATTTATGTAGTATAAAATGTGTTTTATACATATATATTATATATATATAATATAGCATATAACTTATATGCTACATGTTACACTTTGTACATATCATACATAATATATCCTACATAATATTTTACATATTCTGTAGGATATATTATGTGTTATACATTATTTTTCACCCTGATATAATGAGGTAGTGGAGTTTCTTTGGAGATTTTTTGTATTTTTCATGCTTAATTACAATGAAGGCCTAGAAACAAGGATTTTGCTCCTTGGAAGCTGCCCATGGAGGATGAAGGACGATGCTCCTGGAGAACCAAGGCCCCACAGCATCCTACAGCCCCCCCAACACGGGTTTGGGACCGTTTGGGACCCTCCCGGTATCATCTGGGGTTGGAGGTTGGGAACCGGAGCACAACCGGCTCCAGGGTCCGCTGGATTGATAAGGAAGCAGCAAAAATGCTACAAAAACCCAGTTGCTTTGCAAGATTTTCCTGTGATTCGTCATCAGAAATGCGGGAGGGGTGTTAGTGCAGGCGTGGTGCACCTGACCCCCCTGTAAAACCACATTTGGGGTGCCCCAAATAGCCTGGGACACCCCACAAACAGGAATAAATATGGGTTTTTCTAATTTTACACTTTGCAGCCCAGCTTTTCTCCTCGGCCAGCACAAATTTGAAGGGCATGTCCTCATTCCCCATCACTGCAAAAGCTCTGACCTGGGGGGGCGCTGCCAGGATGGGGGGGTCCATTCCCCAGCCCGACCCCCCAGCAACAGGGAGGAAAAACGCTCCGCTTCCTTCATGGCTCATTTTTTTCCTACATCATTGTTCGCAGTGAGGTGGGATGTCCCTCAAGGGACCCTGCTGGGACCAAGACTGATTAATATCTTCATCAGTGACGCAGTGGGACCGAGAGCACCCTCAGCAAGGTTGCGGGTGACACCGAGCTGAGTGGGGCAGGGGACACACCTGAGGGACGGGATCCATCCAGAGGGACCTGGACAAGCTGGAGAAGTGGGGCATGTGAACATCACGAGGTTCAACAAGGCCAAGCGCGAGGTCCTGCACCTGAGTCGGGGCAACCCCGGTGTGGGTGCAGGCTGGGGCTGGAGGGATGGAGAGCAGCCCCAGGAGAAGGACTTGGGGTGCTGGGGGAGACATTGGCCATGAGCCACCCATGATAATGGTTTTAAACTAAAGGAGGGAGATTCAGGCCAGACATGAGGAAGAAATTGTTTGTGCTGAGGGTGGTGAGAGCCTGGCCCAGGTTCCCAGAGAGGTGGTGGCTGAACCATCCCTGGAGACATCCCAGGCCAGGCTGGACGGGGCTCTGAGCAACCTGAGCTGGTGGAGATGTCCCTGTCATGGCAGGGGGGGCACTGGGGGAGCTGGGAAGGTCCCTCCCACCCAAACTATTCAATGGTTCTACAGCCAAGCAGCTGTACCAGCTCTGGGGGTGGCAGAGCACCAGGGTGGGAGATGGTGGAAGAAACCCAGGAATGGGCAACCAGGGCACTGGTGGGAGAAACCCAGGGCTGGGGTGAAGGACACCAACTCCTGGAGGGATCCAGCCGTGCTCGCAGAGAAGGTGTGAGCAACAGACATGTTCATGGCTGGATGGTGGCCATGTGGGTACCTGCTTTTGGGACCCATCGTCTCCTCAGGAGCCCCAAACAGCTGGGGAGAAAACAACCCAAGGAGTTAAAAAGCCAAAGTGGAAAGGGAGCTGGTCTGGGCAGAATCATAGAATCATTTTGTTTGGAAGAGACACTCAAGATCATCAAGCTCACCCCACCCCAATGGTTTGGGGCCAAAGGCCGCCCCTCTGCCCGCCAAAGTGTTCCTGACAGTTCCCCTCTGTTTTTAAAAGCTTTTCCTTTTTAGGTTTTTTTTTTTTTTTTTTTTTTTTTTGTTATTCTAAAAAGAAAATAGATCTCAAAAATCACGCCCGGCTGGAAAACCTGCAGCGTTTGTTCAAAAACAACAAGCCTGGGGATGGCTCCGCAGCGCTGAGTCAGCGCGGGGATGGGGACGGGCCACCTGGGCCAGGGCCAGCGCCGGCCCCGCGAGCCAACGCCAAAATATTTGGCTGGCCGTGCTGAATAAACTGGTGCTCAACCGGACTGAAGCTTCTGGGCCCCTCGGTTCCAGAAGGACAGGGAACTGCTGCAGAGAGCCCAGCGCAGGCACCAAGATGCTGAAGGGAGTGGAGCATCTGCCGTGTGAGGAAAGGCTGAGGGAGCTGGGGCTCTGGAGCTTGGNAGGTTCCACTTAAATTTGAGAAGAAACTTCTTCCCGGTGAGGGTGCCAGAGCCTGGCCCAGGCTGCCCAGGGAGGTTGTGGAGTCTCCTTCTGTGCAGCCATTCAAACCCGCCTGGACACCTTCTGTGTGACCTCAGCTGGGTGTTCCTGCTCCGGGGGATTGCACTGGGTGAGCTTTCGAGGTCCCTTCCAACCCTGACATTCTGGGATTCTCGGGCCACCACACCCCCTGTCCTGCTTGTAGGGGACATGCTGGATGCCTCCAGGCTCATTTTTGGGGAGTTTCAGGGTTGATTTATGGGTGTTGATGGTGACTGAGGTGGGGTAGGGGTGGAGGGGCCCTACCTTGGCCGAAGCGGGCCATGCGGTACACCTCCTCGGCGCCTCGGAAGCCCAGCATCCTGCACACCACGTCCCCGTCCTTCTTGTCCCAGCCGTCGTCGCACACCGTGCCCCAGCGCCGGTCGTAGAAAACCTCCACCCGTCCCTCGTGGGAGCCGGAGCCGTTCACCAGCCGAATCGTCCCCTCCTCGGCCGCGGCTGCTGGGGAGAGAGAAGCAGGTCAGAGGGACCATGGTGCGATCTCCAAGTGCTGCTCCTTGCCCACCTTGCACCACCTCCTGTGCCCTCAGCTGAAGAAAGCGCGGGGTGGCGCACCTCCAGGAGACCTGAGGACATCCCACCGCCATTGCGTGTGGTGCTAGAAGGGTCCCAGGTTTCCACAGAATGTGGGGGATCGGAAGGGACCTCGAAAGCCCATCCAGTGCAACCCCCCGGAGCAGGAACACCCAGATGAGGTCACACAGAAGGGGTCCAGGCGGGTTTGAATGGCTGCACAGAAGGAGACTCCACAACCTCCCTGGGCAGCCTGGGCCAGGCTCTGCCACCCTCACCAGGAAGAAGTTTCTTCTCATATTTAAATGGAACCTCCTGTGTTCCAGTTTATCCCCATTGCCCCTTGTCCCCTGTTTTGTTGGGGGAGGATGAGCCTTGTGGTGGTCACGCCAAGATGGGAAACCCATTCACAACCTAAAAGTGCTGCAGGGAGGGCAGGGACCAGCAAGGCCCAGTCCTGAAGCCACCAAGCTGAGACCAAAGGGAGGCAGCTCAGGCTGGCGATGAGGGGGAGATCTGAGCAACCACGTGGGAGGAGGACGACGCCAACAAAACTGGGGCACAAAGCATTTCCAAAAGGGACTAGAAGGGAATCTTGGGTGACTGGGAGGCTCTTCCAGCCTGGAGAACAAGGACCAAGTCCATGCTGCCCAGGTGGACCCTGACTTTGTGCTTGAGGGGAAGCTCCAACTGGTCCGAAAAGCCAAACTGGTGTGGTGGGACATAACATGTCCTCCTCCCCACCATGGCTTTGCTCCCTCCGCTCCCTGTTGCTGCTCAGCCTTCCTCCCCCCATCATCACCCTCCTGCCAGGTGGGACCAGCGTGGTCACCCCAGGGAGAAGCACCGGGGGGCGATGGTTTATCTGCCAGGGGAATGACCGAGGAGCTCAGCACCAAAACCAACCCACAATGGTTCTTCCTTCCACCCCCATCTGAGGAAACCCGGCGAAATGAACACGCCACAAGTCCCGTTATTTGGGATGAAAAAGGGGTCAAATGGAGAAAATCACTGTTGGGCAGCTGGGCTCTGTGACTCACCGCAGGCTGGGACGGCGGCCACGGGTGGAGCTGGGCTCCCCCAACCAAGGTTGGATCGCAGCTGCTTGGAGATTTGTTTTTTAAGAGATTTTCTCAAAGCCAGGGTGTTGGTTTGTTTTCTTTTTTTTCCCCTATCAAAACACACATTCCCGTTGGAAATGCTCACTGACATCACTTCTCAAATGAGAAGATAAATGGGGTTTGGATTGCTGAACGAAGAAGCATTTCCAGGCAGAGCGAAGTCTCCTCCTTGATGACCACCAACGCTCCAGCTCATCCTCCATGCCCAAGGCTGGTTCCCGGTGGAGAAGGGGTTGGGGGCCTACACTCTGCATCCACCCCACCAAAACCACCACAACCACAGCCAACAACACTGTCCCAACAGTGCAAACGGGAACAAAACCTCCTTATCTGCTGTGATTTTGCCCATACATGGACCATGGCAACTCCTCAAGGGATGAAACCAAAAGGTCTCCACACCAGGAGGTGACCATTGCAGAGGGACCTGCAAAGAGCCGGGTAACATCTGACGTTGGTCGAACGTCTGCTTTAACCTCGTGGCGGTGGGATATCATAGAATCAGCGAATCGTTTTGGTTGGAAAAGACCCTCAAGGTCATCGAGTCCAACCGTTCCCCCACCCCTGGCACTGCCCCATGTCCTGAGAACCTCATCTCCGTCTGTCCAACCCTCCAGGGATGGTGACTCCAGCACTGCCCTGGGCAGCCTGTTCCAATGCCCCACAGCCCTTTGGGGAAGAAATTGTCCCCGGATCCTATCTAATGTTGATCTAGCTCTGCCTCCAAAGCCACCCACGTTCCCTGGTGCCAGGAGAGCAGGCAGGTGACCGAGAGTCCAGGACCCATTCCATACCTCCAACCCAAGCCAGATGCTCATCCCAGTGCGAGTCCACCCTTGACCTGTTGCTTCGCTGGGTGCCCGTCAGAGCCTGTCCATGCTGGAGGACCACAACCCATCCCCAAGGAGAAGAGATGTGGAAACAGGGCAGGGATCCAGGCACTACCAGGATGTTCCCATTAATCAGCAGGGTGAGGGCTGCTAATCAACTCTCAGAGCTCAGCCCTTCCACTTAGCCTGTAACGAGCATTGCTTAGAGGGCTCGTAAAAGCTCATAAACCCCAGAAGTCTCCTCACAAACCAGTGTCAGCTGCCCATAACAGCCCAGATTGTCCCAGCCCAGCTGAACCCAGCCCAGCTGATCCCAGCCTGGGGCTGTTTTGTGCCCACAGCCCCTGGAGACCCTTCAAAAGCTGCATGTGGAGTGGGGGCTGCACTTGTGTGCTGGCCCCCACGAGCTGGTGGAGCCATCAGGAGATGCTCAGGGACCAAAGCGGGTTGTCCACATCATTGTGCTGCAGGAGGTTTGTCCAGGATCGGAGCCTCCCCAGCAGGAGCATCCCTGCCTGCTCCCTGCCTGCTCCCTGCCTGCAGCATCCCCCTGCCTGCAAAGTCTCCTGGCCCCATCCTGCTCCAACATACCCACTAAACCCCCCCCAACCGCCATTTCTTCCTCATCCTGGACGTGTGCGTTTGGTTTTTGCTGCAGCAATTCCTTCCAAACCCCTCGGCCTCCCCGCTGCCCAGCCCCCAAAAACCAGCAAAACACGCAAGGAGAAGTAGAAGAGGAGAAATAACTCCCAGTGGCCGAGAAAACAGGGCCTGATGCTTTGCAGCTGGGTTGAGATATCATCTCCCCCAGTGATGGAGCCCATCTGCCCCATGTTCCTGGATCCCCACCTCCCTGTCCTGCTGCCCCTGCTCCGCTCCGGTCACTTTGGGTTGGGACTCTGGATGCAAACATCACGTTTCCAGGGGGTGGATGTGGCGTACGTCTATCCCAGTAAATTAAATAGTGATATTCATTGTAATTTGGACTTTGCAGATAGGAACCGGTCGTGTTCACCCACCAAGAGTGGCTGGAGGGGGTGGGGGTGCTGGGTCCTTCTTGGGGTGCAAATGTGTCTCATAACAGGGCCCCCTGCTCCCCTTACGACCCCACTACCTCATTGCTTGTGCTTGGCACCCTTTGGGTGTCATGGTGGCTGGTGGTGGGGACCTGGAGACCCTGTGTGGGCACCTGAGACAGGAGAGATGTCCCTGGGGTGGCAGGAGGGATGTGCCCAGAAGGGGTGTCCAAAGCTTGGAGAAAACCATCAGCATCTCCAGGGGTCTCAGGGATGAGGTCTCTGCCCAGCACAACCAAAAGGGTGGGCAGGATCCAGCCCTGGGCTTGTTCCCTGGCATTTCTTTGCTTTCTGAACTGCCTGAAAGGAGCTTGGAGCCAGGGGGGTCGGGCTCTGCTCCCCAGGAACAAGCGCCAGGAGCAGAGGAAACGGCCTCAAGTTGCACCAGGGGAGGTTGAGGTTGGATCTGGGAACAATTTCTTCCCCAAAGGGCTGTGGGGCATTGGAACAGGCTGCCCAGGGCAGTGCTGGAGTCACCATCCCTGCAGGGTTGGACAGACAGATGAGGTTCTCAGGACATGGGGCAGTGCCAGGGGTGGGGGAACGATAGGAGTCCAACCAAAACGATTCTATGACTAAGCTTGATCCTATTTATCTCCCAGAAAAAGCAGGCAGCAGAACACCCCAGCCGGCTTCGGGCACCCTCAATCCAGCCCCACCATCCCGGTCGGGGTCTCTGCACACCAGGGGCTCTTGTGGCTGCAGAACAAGGTGCTTCCCCCTGCTTGGCTCTGCCTGAACGTCACAACCACTTTCCTTGAGCATCCTTGGTGCGACATCCCTCCCACCTCTCCATCGTGCCGCTCCTTCTTGCCCAAGGAGGAAAACCCAAGCTCAGGGCTCAGCAGCCTCATCCCGGCAGCTTTCCTGCCTCCTTTGCAGGAGCCATTGCCCCACAGGCTCCTAACCCCTCAAACACCACCAAAACCGTACCCAGAGCACCAGGGACATGACTGTGATCGAGAGCTTACCCGTGCTGCCGCCTCGGTCCCCCTTCTCTCCCTTCGGGCCACGGTCACCTGGGAAAAGAAAGCACACAGGGCATAAATCTTGTTAAAAATCAGATTTTTCCCAAATATCCTGCTCTTAGGTGTCGGTAGCTCTTGGAAGGCTTTATCAGTTTGGGGAAACTGAGGCACGAAGCAACAAATGACTTGTCGTCCCCTCTCCTGACGCCCCCAGCCATGCTGCTTGGCAATGGGACCTTCTCAGCGCTCCAGCTTCTCCTGGGATGATGTTTTTAAAAGCAAAACCAACCTGGCCCTGGGAAAATGCGGCTTTGTGCAGGTCTATCCTGCGCGGGGCCGGCTGCTGCCCGGGCTCCAGGATTTGTGTTTTGTGCCCAAAGTGGTTCTTTACCCCTGTATTTGCAGGGGGGGACCCTGCCCTGCGTACCCCCTTGGTTTGGACTGTACAATACCCCCCAAGTTTGGGGTGCAGGGAAAGGATGGGAGGATGGAGAACACCCTGAAAATCCTCCTGGGGTGCATGTCCTGGAGGAGATGGAGAACGGAGGGGCTCATGGTCCCTCAAACCACCCCATCCGCTCTGCCCCCCTCCATCCCAAACAGTGGAGCAGGAATAAAGGAAAACAAACCCCGAGTCTGGGGCTACAAGAAAAAACCAAAACAACAAATTTGGGGCTAAAAAGGCCTCGTTTTGCAGAGGTCAAGAGCAGGGATGTGGTTTCCTGCAGCCTCAGCGGAGCATTGACCCCTGCACCCAGCTGGTACCTCCCCACGAGCAGATTTGCTGAACCCAAACCCCGTATCCATGGAGAAGCAACGATGCTGAGGGGCTCGGACCAGCTGGGTAAACAGGCTGCCTTCGAAAACACGCCTATTTCCATATAAAAATAATGAGCTCACTGGTTATCTGTATCACGGCCTGGCTTTCCTCGCGACCCAAAGCAAGGGCTGCCCGTGCCTGCACCCCACCACCCAAACCCCAGCCCGCGCTCCGCCTTTGCCCCTGGCAGGCAGCAGATGTGCTTTTCCATGGCGTGCACCACTGAAAACACCATCCTGAGCGGGGCTGTGGGCTTGGCTTTGCCGGTCCTGGCTTTGCCGGTCGTGGCTTTGCCAGCGATACTCCACAAGAGAGCCCCAGCGCTGCGGCACAGCCCTGCTTCGCTATATCCTCTTTCGTCTCTGTGTAAGAACAACAAACAACACACACACACGCTCTGAAATTTTGTATAAAATAAAATCGAAATAATAATAATTAAAAAAAAAAAAAAAAANTTAAAAAAAAAAAAAAAGCATGCAGGAAATTCTTGCCCTTTAACTTGGAGGCTCTGGGAAGGCGCGATGGGTCCCCCGGGCAGGCGCAGCTGTGTGGGATGAGGAAAGCTGCCTGCAGCCCAGTCCGCTGATGGGAACCAGATGGGAACAGCCCCCCCGAGCAGCGGGACAGGGGCCAGAGATGCTGCTCCCGGCACGTGATGGTCCTGGGACGCTGGAGCAGCCGCTGCTCTGCACCGCCGGCCTTCCCCAGCCCGGAGGAAACGGGGTTGGCAAGCAACAGGTATGGGGGTTTTGTGTTTGTCCCCAAAGATCTGGCTCTTCCAGAGCAAAAGGTTGGATATGAGGAACAATTTCTTCCCCAAAGGGCTGTGGGGCATTGGAACAGGCTGCCCAGGGCAGTGCTGGAGTCACCATCCCTGGAGGGTTGGACAGACAGAGATGAGGTTCTCAGGACATGGGGCAGTGCCAGGGGTGGGGAACGGTTGGGCTCGATGATCTTGAGGGCTTTTCCAACCGAAATGATTCTATGACTCTAGAAGTGCTTTCCCTGCAGAGTCCGGGCTCCATCCTATAGGGCATCATATAGGAATGATGGAGAGAGGTGAAGGTGCAAAGGTGGAGCTTGAGGAACAGGAATGTATCAGCTGTGCTGGACAGAAAAGTCATGGACTGAAACTCCTGGAGTAAATAACTCAACTGCCACATGAGACCGTTGCTGGTCTCATAGAGTCACAGAATAGTTTGGGCTGAAGGGACCTTCCCAGCTCCCCCAGTGCCCCCCCTGCCATGACAGGGACATCTCCACCAGCTCAGGTTGCTCAGAGCCCCGTCCAGCCTGGCCTGGGATGTCTCCAGGGACGGTTCAGCCACCACCTCTCTGGGAACCTGGGCCAGGCTCTCACCACCCTCAGCACAAACAATTTCTTCCTCATGTCTGGCCTGAATCTCCCCCTTTAGCTTAAAACCATCACCCCTTGTCCTATCACAACAGGTTCTGCTAAAAAGTCTGTCCCCATCTTTCTTATGGGCCCCTTTTAAGTACAGAAAGGCCACAATAAGGTCTCCTCTTGCTTTTCCTTGCTCTCCAGGAAGGCTTTTCTCCTTCTTTTCTCTTTTTCCCTTCTTCCCATCTCTCTTTTCTCCCAAAACCTCTCCGGTGAGCAGAGCGGACATCCCCTTTGACAGCACAGATTGCTGAACTTCACCCTTGGGCCAAGCTCAGCTCCCTGAGGTGCCAGGGCTGGAGAACATCCCTGGGTGGGGACAAACCCCCTGTGAGCTGGAAAGGAGAGAACCTGGGGATGTGACAGAGCTCACGAGTTCAGCATCACCGCTGGTCCTACCAGAAAGTCCTGCCTGGTGCCTTCACCCAACGAGTGCCAAGGTTTTGCTCAACTGTTTCCCACTGCAGGTCAACCAGCACAGCTCAGGCTGGTTGTTCTGGACCGTGCAGACAATTTTGGCACAGATGCCGTGACAAGTGACCCTCAGCTCTTCCCACGGCAGAAGCTTGGTCCTCATTGACATCCTGCATCACCTCTGCTCCAAAAAACAGCGCTGCGAAGAGTGGCAGGGCACAAAACCTGCCAAACCCCCATCTTCACTGGTAGAAACATGTTCTGCCTTCAGCAACATACCAAAAACTCCCTCCTTGCCTGCATGTGGTGTTTAGGAAGGGAATTTCTCTCATTGCCCTGAAATTATCTATAAATTAGTAATCCCTACCTTGGCTCATTTTCTGCCCTTTCCTCCTGAACGTGTTCCCTGCACAATGTTCTCCATGGAAGAGTGAAGAAGACTGATGTATACTCACTTTCCAGAAGAATTTTCCCCATTTGGAAAAGAGAAAAGTAATACTCCACTGGGGTAATTTTGAGGGAAAATGCATCAAGGATAGGAAAATACCAACAAGGGAAAATACTCAGGACTCTGCTATGGACAGGAGAAGTTGTGGCTTGACTGCGTCAGAACATCTCTGCGGGATGGTTTGACCCAGGATTTTCGGGGAGCAGGCTCGTGTCCCCCAGGCCCTCCCCATCCCAGGACACGCTGTATTTCCCAGGGAACTGGTCACTCTCCTGTGCTCAGAAAAAAGTCATTAGAGATGTGTAAGACTGGTGCTGCAGAAAACCAGGCCTTTGCTTGAAGCCCGGCCTTGGACCACTGCCTGGCTTGGTGTCTGTTTCCTATAAATTTCAGAGAATCCCATAAACTCTAGAAATTCAGAGCTTGCTGCCAGCGTGGTTTGCTGTTTGCTGGACAAGGGATTGGATGAAAACCCCTTATCTGAGCACCCCTGACCTCCGGGAGGTGAGAAACTGGGGCTGCAGTTTGGGGTTCCCTTATAGGGGACACGTCCAAGCTCCGGAGGTGACATCCATCCACATGGGTCAACAACGGGAGGTGGACGGAGACCCCTATGCTGGTGATGGGCTCTGGTGGGACCTGGGAACGGACCATCCCCCTGGGAGGACACTTGATGGCTTTGCTGCCATGGAGTCATCCTCACCCCAAACCAAGGACGTTCCCAAGAACTGCACAACGAAGGGGGTGCATCAAGGCCATGGCTGGTGGAACCCTGGAGATGGCCAAACCTTCTTCAAGCCAACAGGCCTCCTCAGATAGAGGGATCACTCTACACCAGTGATACAGTGATAGCCAGCAGCAATGCAGCACATGGCAGAGACCCACCAATCCTTCGGCGTGCTCTCCAACCCATCACCTCCCAAAACTAAGAGCAGAAGTGCTTGATTTCCCTGGACAAGGGGGCTTGAGATGCAGACCAGCTTTGGGGAAGAGTCACCAAGCTCGTGGGCATTGATGCTCTACTACTGCAGCGTGGCCATGGCTGTCCCTTGAGGCGGGGGCTGTGCTGGGGGTGGTCTCCACCACCTCCTGGGCTGGGGAGCACTGGAGAAAGGCTTCATCCTCAGTGTTGTGTCTCCAGAGAGCTCCTTGCTGGAGCTGCGACACCCACCACAGGGTCTGTTAACACAGCTCAGCACTGACCCAGCACAGCAGCTGTTAGCATCTTTGTCTTAGGAGTGGAAACATGATGCAGGAGCCCATCAATCTCATCCCTCTGGAAGGGACACGTCCCCCGGGGATGCGCTTTGCAGAACAAATCTGTTATTGGGGCTTGGTCGTCTACTGGACCCTCTCTAGGACCCAAGAGTATGGCAGAAGATGTGCAGGGGGGTCAGTGGGACATTCAGAACAGGTTCTGCACCCAGAGGGGCTGCACACTGAACAGGCTCCAGGGAGGGGGCATGGCCCAACCTGACAGTGTTCAAGAAGAGACTGGACAGCGTGCTCAGACACACGGGGTGAGCTGTGGGGTGTGCTGTGCAGGGACAGGAGCTGGACTCCATGATCTGGTGGGTCCTCCCAGCTCAGGACATTCTGTGATTCTGTGATACTGAAGCCTAATTCAACTGTCCCAGGCTCTTTGGGATAATTTGCTCCTCTAATGAGCGCTTGGCACTGGCCAGTGAGAAAAGCCCACTTTCCGCTGCTCCAGGGAAGGGAAGGAAACCGCAGTCCCGAAGCGCGCTGTGGTTTGGGTTGGCCAACCTCAGTGTTTGATGCGCTGCCAGGAACATCTCAGCGCTGACGTCTCTCTCGCGTTAGCACCCCCGTCCCTGCAGCCCTCACGCCTTTGCAAGGCTCACACCAGGGACATGTCCAGGGGCTGGTTTGACCTTCTGCAGCATCGGGCCATGTATTTTCACCCCACAGCTTGGATCACAGAATCACAGAATAGTTTGTGTTGAAGGGACCGTCAAAGCTCCCCCAGTTCCCCCCTGCCATGATGGGGACATCTCCACCAGCTCAGGTTGCTCAGAGCCCCGTCCAGCCTGGCCTGGGATGTCTCCAGGGATGGTTCAGCCACCACCTCTCTGGGAACCTGGGCCAGGCTCTCACCACCCTCAGCACAAACAATTTCTTCCTCACGTCTGGCCTGAAAAAGTCTTTTATCCCCACAGCATGGTATTGGCCATCCTGCAGGCCACAGTTAAGTCCAAAAAACCCTTGGAAAACAAGCATGAGGTGCTGCTTTCTTTATTCTTGCAGCACGCCGGGCTCTGTGCCCCGCTGGCAGCCTCTGCCTTGGTGGGAGGATGGAGACTTGTCCCAGCTCCATCAGACCAGACAGAGCAGGAAAAGGACTCTCTAGAAGGACATCTTCCTTCAGCTTTCACCCAAGGAGCTCGCTGCACGGAGAGCTTGTAAGACAAATAACACATGGGACCTCTGCAAGAAGGGACACCAACATCTCCTGCCCACAGCGCTGCCTGCAGAGCTCCAGGCATCTTCCAGACCTGGACACCGGTCTGTGGCTGTGGCCCCAGGTCCTACGGCCAGCGTGTCCACATCCCAGGTCAACATCACGCACCAGCATGAGAGAAGGGGGGTTCACAGCTTGGGTCCCCTCCAGCTCTGCCCAGGAAGGTGCTGCGTCCTTGGGCTGGGCTCTTCCTGCCTCCTCCTGACCACAAGGCATTTTGAGGCAGAAAAAGCGTGTTTGGGGATTATTCATCCTGGTTTAGGTTGCAGGATGGAACTTCTTTGAATAGATCTCCTGGGACAGATCTGTCCTGCTAAATAGGTGCGTAGCCACTTCCTACACCCACAGCTTCTCCCTGCTCTTAGCCGGGGTGTGGTGGGGAGCCGCAAAACCACAGCGAGCCAGGAAAGGTCACCAGAAAACAAACACCAGGCTCTTCCTGAAACCCCGACAGAGCCAAGCGTGGGAGGGCAGCCCAGCAGGTCCTCACGGGGCTCTGGCGAGGCCGGAGCCCGGCTGTGTGGCCAGAGCATCAAAACCCCAATGGTTTTGCCATTCTCCCTCCAGTCCCTGGGCTCTCTCCACTGCTTGGTGGAAAGTTCTCGGTGCAGAGGTTGTTCATGTGCAGGTTCCCAGCCCAGCAAGATCTCCTCTTGCAGAATCACAGACCAGTTTGGGTTGAAGGGACCTCTGGAGATCCCCCAGTGCAACCCCCCTGCTCACAGGGTCACAGAGCAGATCACACAGGATCCCAGGCGGGTTTGAATGGCTCCGAGAAGGAGACTCCACACCCGCTCTGGGCAGCCTGGGCCAGGCTCTGGCACCTCCCAGCACACAAGTTTCTCCTCATGTTCACATGGACCCTCCTGTGTTTCAGTCTGTGCCCGTTGCCCCTCACCCTGGCATTGTTGGGCACCACTGAACAGAGTCTGGTCCATCCCTGACACCCACCCTGAGATATTGAGCCCATTGAGCACATCCCTCTCAGCTTCTCTGCTCCAGCTCAACAGCCCCAGCTCTCTCAGTCTCTCTCATCACAAAGATGCTCCAGACCCCTCAGCATCTTTGTGTCCCTCCCTGGACTCTCCAGTAATTCCTTGTCCTTCTTCAACTGGGGAGCCCAGCACTGGACACACAGCTCCAGATGGGGCCTCCCCAGGGCAGAGCAGAGGGGGAGGAACAACCTCCCTCCCCCTGCTGCTCACACTCTTCCTCATGCACCCCAGGTCCCATTGGCCTCTTGGCCACAGGGCCCATTGGTGACTCATGGGCACCCTGTTGTCCCCCAGAACTCCCAGGTCCTCCTCTGCAGAGCTGCTTTCCAGCAGCTCAGCCCCAACCTGGACTGGTGAGGTGGGTCCCCAGCCAGCTGGGTCCCAAGCCAAGGGACCCATCCCTCTCACACCCAGGGCCGGTGTCTCTGCTCCTCAGGCTGGTGGTCTCCAGAAGCCACTTTGCTGCCCAACAAGCCCAGCCAGACCCCACGACCCACCCAGGAGCAAGCGCGGGGGCTGGTCCTTACCTTTGAATCCCCGCATCCCCACTGGACCTGGAGGGCCAAGGTCTCCTTGGTCGCCTTTCAAGCCACGTGGTCCTGGTGGTCCTCTCTCCCCGGGTAGCCCTGGAGTGAGGACAAAGAGGCAAAATGACCCTGTTGTAGCTGAGACCTACACAAACCAGATGTGCACACACACACACACACGTGTCCTGCTTGCCAGCAAACATGGCAGGTGGTCTCTGGTTCTTTTCCAGCACTTGGGGACCATCCAGAGACACATGAGAGTCCACCTCATCCTCTCTTTCTGCACTCCTGCATACAGGATGGATTTAACTTAGACATGGACTGGTGATTGGAGCATCTTAAGGCTCAGCTTAAGGTAACTGGGCTCCAAAGCCGGACAGCAAGGAGGAAGAGTGAGGAGCCAAGGTCGAGCAGAGACCCCAAGGAGACATGATGTGCCCAGCACGAGCTGCAGGTCTCTTCCATTCGTGCACGCTGAGCAGGTGGGTTTGCTATTTATTGGAGAAGGTTTTGGACTAAAACCCCTTATTTGAGCACCTCTGACCTCCAGGAGGTNTTCCCTTGGCACTGAGCCTTCCCCCCCTCCGGGGCTGGGTTTTTCCAAATTTAGTCACTCTTTTCCTCTGGTTTAAAAGAAAAAAAAAAAAAAGCTGCCAAGAGGAATTTGGGCACCAGCTCCAGTGGACGTGGTCTGGGCTTAACTCTTTCCCTGCTGCATTCAGCCAACACCTCACCTCCCTGCCATGGGGATGCTGCAGGGCCTGGCTATGGGTTTGGGTGGAGAAGGTGGGAAAAAGGCAGGATGGTAGATTCATTGTGCAAAAGGGGATTTACCAGGGATGCTTCGCGAGCCTGGGCGCACCTGAACCTGAGCTTCTCCTGCCCAAAGGGCTGGCGCTGTGACCGCCTCCAAAAAGCAGCAGAGAAAATGAGACGGAGAAAGACCTAAAAATAGTGGCCCTTCCTTCAACTCTTCCTGAAGGTGAGCCCTCCAGGGTTTGTTTTGTTATTCTGTCTAAACAAAAAAAGTGAAAAAAAAAAAAAAAAAGAGAGGGAAAGAAGCCAGACAATATATTTCTGATGCTTGTTACACCCAAGAAAAACAGCCATGAATCTGTCAACGCAAAAAAATGTAGCTGTCGGCGAAAGGCGCAGGGGCAGCCAGCGCTGAGCAGGGCTCCCGGAGAGCGGTCGGGTTTCCAAGCTGGGTCTGCCTCGCTTGGCTGGTCCTGCCGCCCACCGGGGTACCAAAATATGAGGGTTTAAGCCCAGCCCAGTACCGGCAGCTCAAATGCACTGGGCCAGGGTGCTAAACCTGACTCTGACACCGATAGTCTTATGTAGACCAGGTGTTCAGGAGACAAGGTGGAGCCAGGGCTGGAGATGGAGAAGGAGGTCCGTGCCCTGGGCAGGGCAGATCATAGAATCACAGAACCATTTAGGTTGGAAAAGACCTTTAAGATCATTGACTCCAACTGTTAACCCAACCCTGGCACTAACCCATGTCCCTGAAAACCTCATCTACACATCTTGTCACCTCAAAAGAGCCTGTTTGGGACAGAAAGTCCTCACCAAAGGGGATCCTCCATCACCTCTGTGCCACTCCTGGCTCTTGGATGCAAAGCCAGTATTTCTAGGTTTGGCTTAAAATTAGAAACAGGCTCAAGCTCACTCCTGTTTCTTGGGGCAGGGGATGTCTTCTGCTGTATTTTAATTGAATTTCTCTCAAAAAAAATGGTTGAAATTGAGACGGGGAAAAAACTTGGCATTCTTGAAATTGAAAAAGATGTCCTATGAAAAGCCTCAGGAGCTGCAGCCGGTGGCCAAGTCCCCTCCTGTGTTTCAGTCTGTGCCCGTTGCCCCTCACCCTGGCATTGGGCACCACTGAACAGAGTCTGGTCCATCCTCTGACACCCACCCTGAGATTTCTACAAACACATTTACACGATGAGAGAGACTTTCTGACCCCAAAGACTGACAGTCTGGCAGGAGATGGGGCAGCAGGTTAACCCTGTTGTTCTTCAAGACCTGTCCACAGCCAGCGAGGTCCCAAGGGACAGGTTGGGAAGTCACCAGGAGGTGTCCCGTTGACTCTATGGACTTTGGGTGAGGGTTTGCAGGGTTCTGGGTGCCCGGGGTGTGATGTTCCTTACCTCGCAGCCCAGGCAGGCCAGGAAGACCAGGTTCACCCTCCATCCCTTCGTTGCCTTGGTCTCCTTTGGGTCCTGGTGGTCCTGAAACACAACAGGGTTTGGAGTGCAACCATCGTGCCCCAGCTTTGCAGCCCTGCAGCAGATGCATGAGCGCATCCACCCACCCACTAACCAGCCATTATCATTTATCAGGTGTCCAGGGACCTCTAACAAACCCAGATCCCTGCAGACAGGAGCAAAGCGACAGCAAGGGAGCTTGTCAGCAGCTTTCTCCCGCAATCTGTGGATTTTAAAGCCCAACCACGACTCCATCAACCTAAGTGCCAGAAATCTTCACCTTGCAGCTCCGGCGCTTCCACCTTGAGCGTGACTCTATGGGAAATTCCAACATCCTGGAATTTCCTTTCGACCAAAAGCTGTGACATCTCCAATGATATAATGTTAAGAAAAAACATTTAAAAAAAAGCAAAAGCATTTTAGAAATACTGAGATGACCCTTTAGGAGAGGATTTGCATCACTGATCTCATCAGAAACTGGCCACCTGTGGTCGGTTTGTGGTGTAAACTCTGGTGAGGGGGTAGAAAGTCCAACCCAGCAATAGAGTTATATTGCTCAGCCTGCAAAGGGCCAGGTCTGCAAAGCTGAAAACAATTATGAGCTAAATCAATTGGAAGAAAGAATTTGAACAGAAAAAAAAAAAAAGACTCATGGGATGATAGAAAATAGGGCAGAGAGAGGCCTGGAGGGGCCGTTTGGTCTTTGTCCTACCCAGCCAGGGTGATAATTGGAAACTGTTAAATGCTGTTTTCCTAGAAACCCCAAAAGCCATAATCTCACAGTTGTGCAGAAAGCAAACGACCAGCCAGGGCTCCAGGCGATGTGGTAATGCAGAAGGATTAGGAGAGGAAAAAGGGGATGTTTAGCCGTCCTAATCAATGAGTAATTAGGATCTGCAAATATTATGCAGAAACGAGCGGGTTCCTGAGCAGACGAACCACAGCGAGCTCAGGAAACATCCCGAGCTGGAGATGGTCAGGGGTTTGGAGAGGACTACGGGGAAATATCGCATTTTCTTGGGTTTCCTCTTCTCTAGGTGATGCACATCTCTGGGCACTGAGGGGACGTGGGGATGGGCCCCAAACCCTGGGGACACGTCTCCTGTTCTCCATGGGCAAAACAAAAGGATGCAAAGAACAATGGACACCCGGGAGAGCTGAGTATGACGAGGAGGCATTTTTGGGTGGGAACAGGGGGAACCACAAGCAGCAGGGATGCGCCCGTCCAGGGACAGGGAGGATTCTCCATGATGGAGAAGGTCCAGCAACATCCACAGAAGGATGCGGGGCAAAGTGTGCATTGTGTGGAGACAGTAGGATGGCTGGTGAAACAGTTTTCCTTCCCATAGAATTAAAGAATGGCTCTACAACAGCCATTAAATCACAGAATCAGAATAGTTTGGGTTGAAGGCACCATTAAAGCTCCCCCATTCCCCCCGCTGCCATGACAGGGACATCTCCACCAGCTCAGGTTGCTCAGAGCCCCGTCCAGCCTGGCCTGGGATGTCTCCAGGGATGGTTCAGCCACCATCTCTCTGGGAACCTGGGCCAGGCTCTCACCACCCTCAGCACAAACAATTTCTTCCCCATGTCTAGAATGCAGAAGTAAAGAATTGCAACATGTCAACACCATTAATTTCAGCCTACAGGGCATTACAGAAACCAGATTCTGCTCGAGATCCATGGCTTTATAGAAGTGATGGTGATTTCGATGGGTTTCAGTGAGAGTGTCAAGGCAAAAGGTTTTTTTTACTGGTGCATCTCCTGCCCAAAGGTCCCAGGATGGGCAGTGCAAACTCTGCATGACCCTGCCCAGGTTTGGGTCAAGTTCTTCCCTCCCCTGCTACACCCCAGTGTAGTCACAGCAAAGGTTGGGCTGCCGAAAACCACTGAGTTAAACCAAACAGATGCTTTCCCACTGCGAGCAAAACTAAAAGCAACCCTGGAAACATCTGCAGTGGGAGCCACTGAGGAAAAGTCTCTCATTTTGTCACCTTGACTTTGCCCGAACCGTCCTCTCTGAAGAAAAGGGGTCCCACACCAGTGACACTGGAGCAAAATCCCGCTGACATAAAATGTCTTTTGTCCCCCATGCTGGTACCAGCACAGCTCGGCTGAGATCCCCTGTGCGGGGGCAGCTCCAGCAACTTCCATCTGCTCTGGTTTTACGGGCACATGGGGAAATAACCCACAGTAGGGCCCCACCTTGGTTCTGTTAACCCTGGAAGGGACAGGGGACCTGCCTGCTTGGGGCACCTCTTGGTGGGATGGGGGCTGGAGCTGCCCTTCCTCCTTAAAATCGGCTGCTACAGTGCANCTCATCTCAATCTCATCCTCATCCCATCTCATCATCTCATCTCATCTCATCTCATCTCATCTCATCTCATCTCATCTCATCTCATCTCATCCTCATCCTCATCCTCATCCTCATCCTCATCCTCATCTCATCTCATCATCCTCATCTCATCTCATCATCCACCATCTCAGAAAACCATCCCATGAGTCACCGTGGAGGTCAATGGCATGGAAGGGCTAGGAAGGGGACCAGGTTTCATGGAGGGTGGCCATGGGCAACAGACAATCTCATCAGCTCTGTAAGAGCTGGAGCCTGGGAGAACACAGCCAGGGAAGTTGTCCCTCATTCACTTTACCCAATGTCTGGAGTTGGAAATGGAGCTTGGGGATGGGCTGATCCTGTTTGCTGGCTCCTGGGTTTTGGCACCCATCCTTCACAGCTGTTCCCACAGTGGCGAGCCCTGTGGTCCATCAGCCACCAGAACATCTCCAAGAGACACTGCCTTGGAGTGTCTGCTGGCTCAGGCTGTCCCACAGGTTGGACACTGCCTTGTCGGTTTGGCTGGCCTGGGTCTGCAGGCTCCAGAGAAGCCCTTCCAGCTTCTGCAGTGACCCCGTCATGAGGAACAAGGAGTCCGAGTGGTCCTGCAGGAGATCCTGGAGCCTCCAGGCTCATCCCACTCCACTGGTAGGTGCAGCAGCTTCAGAGAGGAGATGTTCTGGTGGCTGACGGACATCCAGGCAGCTCCATGAGCAGACACGGTCCTGTCCCAAGGGACAGCTGGTGGGGTGGGACACAGGCTGGGGCGGAGGATGGAGGAGCACGGGGAAGACAGCACTGCAGACGCCGTGCCAAGCTGGTCCCCACCCCACTGTGTCCGGGGTTTGCACAGGAATGAAAACCACAGCCCAGATGCACACTCCTGCCTGCACAGGGCTGGGCTGCATCCGCGGAGGAGAAAAACCCTCCCCAGCCATCGGGGCGAGGACTTGCATGACGTGCACAGCTCTGAGGGCCGGACGGGACCGCTGCCACCGCCCCGGCAGGGCCGCTGCGAGCCAGCGCATCCCACCCCGTGAGTCGTGCAGGCGGATGCGGGCGGTGGATCCCGGGCATCCTCCCTCCCGCTGACACCCTCGTTTAAGACCCAGGGCCCTTCTCCGAGACACGCGAGCTGCTTGGCAGGGTCAGCTGTTGGAGACGAGCCTGGAGGCCTCCCCAAGCTGCCATCACCAGCAAACAGCCTCAAAAGCCAGAGCCACAGGCAACTGAGGTCTTGGGGGAAGGAAAATGCCCCCCCAGGCAGACAGCCCCACGTCTCCCAGCACCGGCTCTGCTGGTGCCAGTCCAGCCGGGAGCACAGCAGATTCACCCAAGGGCATCTGCAGCCAGGGTGAAGTTAGGTGGGCACAAGGGTCCTAAAATTATCCAGCCCCGGGGTCTGTGGGTGCTGACAGGGCAGGGAGGGAGGAGGGATGGGGAGGCGGGGGCTGCCAGGAATGTGTCGGAGCAGCGGTTGATAAATCAGGTGCCGGCCCATTGGGAGGGGATTTGTTTGGTTTTCTGCTGGTGTTAATTGGAGTAACGTGGTGTGTGGGCTCCGTGACAGTCCCCTCCTGGGTGGCTTCATCCAAGAGTGGGTGATGTCCTGCCTATGGCAGTGGTGGGGAGAAAGGGCACCAGGGGTGGGTGGGCAGCTGTGGAAACCTCCAAGCACGGGGTGCAATGTGCTCCCAGCAGCCCCAAACCAGGAATCAGGAGCCAACATCCCCTGAGGACCAGACCAAGGACCATTGGAACAGGCTGCCCAGGGCAGTACTGGAGTCACCACCCCTGGAGGGTTGGACAGACGGAGATGAGGTTCTCAGGACATGGGGCAGTGCCAGGGGTGGGGAACGGTTGGACTCGGTGATCTTGAGGGTCTCTTCCAACTGAAACGATTCTACGATTCTATGACCAGGGAAATGACCTCGATGAGCTGCTGGCACCCAAGGGTGGTGGTTGGCCTGGATGGGGAGATGCAGCTGCTGCACTTCAAACCACACCTGTCCCCTCCTGGCTCAGCAAACGGGCAGAGGGATCAAGTACCTTGGCGTCAGCCCCATCCTTCCCCATCTGTTTTTTCAGCTGAAAACACCAGAAATGAGTAACAGCCTCTCCACAAACTACAAAACAACAGCTGTGGGGAAGTGGGGAAGCAACTGCTCCCCAGCCTCTTGCTTTGCCCCAGGACCTTGTACTGAGCTCTTCTGTGTTTCTTCATGGTGTTTCCCCTCCTGTGGCCGGTTCGTTTGGGACTGAACGAGCCACCACAGTCAGATATTTAGCAGCTATGGATGTGTCCCACAAGATCTGCCCAGCACCTTTTGGACCCACTGGGGTTTCTGCCTCCAAAAGCTCCTGCAGCGAGGAGCTCCAGCCGGGTGAGAGGGTGGCATGTGGGGCAGAGGAAATTCATAGAATCACAGAATCATTTTGGTTGGAAGAGACCCTCAGGATCATCAAGTCCAACCATTGACCCAACCTTGGCACTAACCCATGTCCCTGAGAACCTCATCTGCGCACTCCTGGCGTTAGAGTGGAAGAAATGTCCAAGCAGACGGTTAACCCTGGCCATACAGCTACACTCACGAGATAATGGGGTGACAAATGGCTGGACCTTGCAGATAATTAGGAAAAAGGGAGTAGATGCTTGGCAGACTGAGGGGGGATTAGGGAGACAACCATATAAATACGCAGAAAAGGTCTTCAGCAAAACTAGGGTTAATGGTCAAGAGTGATCAGGGATGGGCTGGTTATTTCACCACGATGAGGGTGGTGAGAGCCTGGCTCAGGTTCCCAGAGAGGTGGTGGCTGAACCATCCCTGGAGACATCCCAGGCCAGGCTGGACGGGGCTCTGAGCAACCTGAGCTGCTGGAGATGTCCCTGTCATGGCAGGGGGGCACTGGGGGAGCTGGGAAGGGCCCTCCCACCCAAACCATCCTATGGCTCGATGATTCTATGTGCTGGAGATGCCTGAACACTGCAGACACCTAAACAGAGTTGTCTGACGGATCTGATACACCCTGAGACATCGCCACAGGACATCCCCATGCCACAGGGACCATTCCCACCACCACCCAAAGCACCGAGGACACTCCCATCCTCACGACAGCCTCATGCACCAGTGAGGGAGCTGCTTACAAGAGGTTTTCAGCTTACCCCGTATCACGGAGATGTTCTTCAGCGCCACGGAGTGCTCCCAGTCCTTGAGCCGCAGGTCCTCCGTCACGTTGTTGAGGATGGCCAGCTCGTGCTTCAGCTGCTGCTCCATGGCGATGTGGATGAGCCGCATCTGCCGGGCGTCTTCGGTGGCGTTGCTGATCAGCACCTGCAGGTCCTGGATGCGGGTATGGTGGACGTTCACGTCGTAGGAGAAGGTCCTGTTCATGGTGTCCACCGCCCCGCTGACGGCCGTCACCTGGTCGCTCAGGCTCTCCACCCTGCTGCCCAGGTGGCTCAGGAGGTGGTCGTGGTGCTGCAGCAGCAGCCGGCTGCTGTTGCCTTCCACCGAGAGCTTGTACATCTCCTGCTGAGCCGCGTCGCTCTGCTGGCTCAGGCTGTCCCACAGGTTGGACACTGCCTTGTCGGTTTGGCTGGCCTGGGTCTGCAGGCTCCAGAGAAGCCCTTCCAGCTTCTGCAGTGACCCCGTCATGAGGAACAAGGAGTCCGAGTGGTTCTGCAGGAGGTCCTGGAGCCTCCAGATGTGGTCCAGCACGTCCCCCTTTAGAGGTAGGTGCAGCAGCTTCAGCTGCATGTCCCGAAAGCTCTCGTTGAGGCGGTTGACGTTCCCCATCAGCGCCTTCAGGTCCTCGGGGGAAGTCTGTGGTCTGGAGACTGCAAGGGATGGAGAAGTGGAGGCATCAGAAAGCACCCCATGGAGAGGGGACCCTCCTGAGAGGTGCAACCCTGCCCATAGACGTTGTGGAGTCTCTTTCTCCAGGGACATTCAAACCCACCTGGACCGACCTGTGTGATCTGCTCTGTGACCCTGTGTGAGCAGGGGGTTGGACTGGGGGATCTACAGAGGTCCCTTCAACCCCAGCCAGGCTGGGGTTCTGTGACATCCACCTGTTTCTTGGTGCTTGGATGTGGAAGCCCCACCTCAAACCCCAGAAGATTCACCCCCATCAGCTCCTCTTTGGCCCCACAGTTTTCTCCACGGTTGGAGAAGGAGGTTGGTCGCTGAAGGTCTGGAGAAGGAGACCCCTCGCTCAGGAAGGGCAGCAAAGGCTCCCAGCAGCTCTGGGCTTCGGGCTCTGGGCTCTGCCAGGTGGGTCAGGGTGCTGCAAAGCTTCACCCAGCTGTGTTTGCCTTTGGCCAGAGGACTGGCTGCTAAAAGCATTCGCTTCCTTTTCCTCAAAACAGACCCTCAAAACTGCTGCTTCCCCCCACTGAGGTTTTAATTTTAACTTTAACAATCAGGTTTCCCTTCTGGCTGCTGCTCTTGGGCCTGAGCTCAGCCCTCTCGCTCCATAATGAAGACCAGCAGGTTGGCTTGGAAGGTCTCCACGGCTCGGGGTGCGGTTTGCTGTCAAAATCCAAGTACTGCATCCCGGGGCTGCCAGGGCTCTTCCCGAGGGAGGGAGGAATCACAGAATCACAGGATGGTTTGGGTTGAAGGGACCTTCCCAGCTCCCCCAGTGCCCCCCCTGCCATGACAGGGACATCTCCACCAGCTCAGGTTGCTCAGAGCCCCGTCCAGCCTGGCCTGGGATGTCTCCAGGGATGGTTCAGCCACCACCTCTCTGGGAACCTGGGCCAGGCTCTCACCACCCTCAGCACAAACAATTTCTTCCCTATATCTAGTCCGAAACTCCCCTCCTTCAGGTTAAAACCATCACCCCTTGTCCTATCCCACCTCAGCTCAGGAGCAGCCTTTACCCCTGCCTCTGCATCCCCGATGGGACAGAGCTCCTGGCCATGCCCACCCCAACCCCTCCTGGTCTTGCACCAGCTCCCAGAGCAACAAGATGGGGTTTGGAGGGGGAACCTGGAAATCCTGGGGGAGCCTCTTGCTCTAACCGCCTCTGGCACTGCTTTAGTGACCCCCTGCCCAGCAGCACCCAGTAAAAACCAATCCTGCACCCTATCACACCTTGGTGAACCCCAAAATCACTGATCCAGGCAGGGGAATATCATCATCTCCCTCACCCTTGCAGTGACTCTGGGTGTCCAACGCAGTGGGGGACTCAGAACCAAACCCCCATGAATAATGAGATTTAAAACAAGCAAACAAACAAACAAAACTCCGCATCGTTCCAGCGGCGCTGGGGCTGGCGTGAGGCTGCGGGCTGGCGCGGGACCATCCCGACAGCTCAACCCCCTCTTTTCCAGGGAGGAGAAACCCAGCGAAGCCGTGTGGTTCTAATTAAAATCGCAGGATTAAGGAGGGGGCAAAGGCAGCCGTGCAGGCACGAAGGGGCTGGGGCCACCCGCTGCGGTGGCACTGGGTGCCCCAGGGGACACACTGTGACTGTGGGGACCCACTGTGCTGTGACTGGGACCTGAGCATCTCACAGGCACTGAAAGCGTCTTTTCTTCCTTAATTAGCATCCGTGAATGAATCCCGCTGCTGGATTGTCCCATCTTTCCAGGCTGGGGCATGCTGATGTTGTTTGGTCCCCTCTGCAGGTCCCTGCTTGTCACCTGTGTCACCGCAGGGGGGACACCTCAACGTCACCAGTTATCACCTGTCCCTGCTGTGCCCATCTCAGGGGACTTTTGCCCATGGGGGTTCCACAGTTCGGAAAGCAACTAGGTGACATGCCCAAGGCCACCCCGAGAGGGGACAACTGACAAAGAGGGACCTTGGGAAAAGCCACCACAGGGCTGGCGAAGGGCTGGGTGCTGCTGCCTCCCGCGTGGGTGACCAAAGGTGCTCCCTCAAATCCTTCTGGACCCAGAGTGCCCATAGAATCACAGAATAATCCGGGTTGGAAGGGACCTTCAGAGGTCCATGATGGGTGTGGAGACAACCACGGCTTCCTTGCAAGGAAACCAAGGGGAGAAGCAACCTGTGTGGCCAGATGAGGAGAAATCACCCAAAATCCAGGTCCTGCAGTGGCCAAAGTTTGGGGAGCACAGGTGAGCTCCCCCTTTTGCACCTGCAAAACCTGAAGAGTTCCCTAAATTCCCACAAATCACTTAAAACAGCCGTCTGGGATCCCTGACGTTCTTCTCTGCCCAGCCCTGGAACCACAGCCACCAACCACGGAGTAACCCCGGCCGCTCTGGATCATCCCTGGCACCGGCACCAAACCAAGTTCTCAGGGACATGGGCAGTGCCAGGGCTGGGTTAACGGTTGGACTCGATGGTCTGGAGGGTCTCTGCCAACCAAAATGATTCTGTGATTCTACAATGCCCGCCCTGGTGTCTGTTCTTTGCATGAAACCAAGAGCTGGGAGCTGGGGAGTCGTGGAGTTGCTGGGAGCCTGGAGCACGCGTATAAATGCACAAACACAGCTCACATTTGCACACGCATGCAGGCATGTGCACAGCACAGACACTCATGCACACGTGCACATGCATACCTGCACACACACATGCATGCACAGGGTGAACCCCTGCTTGCATGCACACACAGTGCTGGTGCGTACAGACACATGCATGCACACAGCACATACATATTCACACATGCACACAGCACAGACGTGTGCGCGCACACAGCGTGCACACACCGAAATGTACATAGCACATACGTGCATGCACACAATGAACACAAGCGTGTATGCACACACGCGCACCTCACAAATGTGTGCACAAACACAGCATACATATATTAACACATATGCATGCACACAGCACAGATGCATGCACACAAGACAGATGCATGCATACAGTGTGCACATACACATAAACACAGAAGCACACACGTGTGCACACACAAATGCACAGAGAACCCCAGCCTGGTTGGGGTTGAAGGGACCTCTGTAGATCCCCCAGTCCAACCCCCCTGCTCACAGGGTCACAGAGCAGATCACACAGGATCCCAGGCGGGTTTGAATGGCTCAGAGAAGGAGACTCCACACCCGCTCTGGGCAGCCTGGGCCAGGCTCTGGCACCTCCCAGCACACAAGTTTCTCCTCATGTTCACATGGACCCTCCTGTGTTTCAGTCTGTGCCCGTTGCCCCTCACCCTGGCGTTGGGCACCACTGAACAGAGTCTGGTCCATCCTCTTGTCACATATGCACATGCACACACATCCAGCACAGACCCACTCCTCGCCATGGAGCCCCAAACCAGCTCCTGGTAGCACTGGGGGTGAACTAACAGTCCCCAAAAGGCCCCTTGAGCAGCTGTTCCCTCCTGCTATTGTGTTTTGGGGACACACCGTCTTGCCAGCTGCTGTCCCCACTCCTTTTTGGAGAAGAAAAGCTTTGCAAGACCCCCACGGTCCTACCCCAAAACCCTTTGCAGGGCCTTCTGCTGCTGAACAGCGCAGCACCCGCCCCGTGCAAGGTGACACTGCACACGTGCGTGTGAAGGTGCTGAAGAGCTAACGGGCACTGAACAGTGGCGGCAAACAGAGAGTTGGGGGGTTCACCTGTGTTTAGGTTACTAAATATACATATATTTATATAAATACATACATATATGCACGCAGCACAATGCGAACGTGCACGCACGCTCCTGCCCTCTCTGCACATCCGCATTGCAACCCGTGCACATGCACCCGGAGCTGTGCACACACCGACACTTGCATTTTCGCACAACAGGGACCGCAGGCAGCTCTTCCCAGCACCTCGTGCCTGCAGGCCGTGGGATCTGGCAGAGATAACCCAGCCTTGATGGAAACCACCCCTTTGCTGGGGGGAATGGAGAACGCGACCTGTGCCCTCTTGCTCCTAGTAGTAATTTTCCTGTGACCTGCCCCACAGGAGCCTTGCAGAGGGGACAAGCACACAGATGCACAGCTGTACATGCACACAGGAACTCTGCACCCCTGCATGCACCCCAAACCTCTCTTCCCCCCTTTTAGGCTCCAAGGTGATGCTGCAAAGCAGACATGTGCACATTCTATGATTCTATGTTGTATATGGATGTTTTCACCATCCTTGGCAACCCAACTTTTGCAGCATTACGCAGCTGCAGAAAACAGAGAGGCTGTGCACAAAGTCTTGCAGGACACCTCCCTTTAGCATCCAAGCTGGGTGTGCTGGTGATGATTCGAACCCTGGGCCATCGGCACAGACTCCCCTGGGTTTTTTTTCTATGAGGAAGCTGGGCAGATGATTCAACACACGACTGGATGCACAACAACAGTCTGGGCATCCCAAAGCTCCAGCCCAACTGTGAGCTGAGCACCCTCCAGCCCTGCACAAAAACATTTCTTCTTGTATTTGGGAAAGGGTGGAAACTGAGCCCTGGGCTGGGGAAAGAGCTGCAGGAGAAGGATTTGGGGAAGGATGGGGAGCAGGAGACAGAGGGGAGCAGCAAGAACTCGGCTCCACCATGAGTTTCTTGGGGTTTATCAGCCCAGGCTGATGTGACGGTTGGACTTGAGTTTTGAGACTACGACTCTTGAAACTGAGGCTGCTTCTTTCCTTGGATGCCACGTATGGAAATGTGGCCGCTCTCAATGCAAATACCAGCATGGAGTTGGGGTGCAGGTCGGATGCCCATCCATGTGCACGGTTCAGATGCCCACAGGAAGGCGCTTGGCTCATTAGCCACATCCTAACGAGCCCTGCCTGGCTTCTCAGGGCTGCAGAGCGCTCAGGGCTGGGTTCCCCGGGTTGCCCGGGAATGGGGCCAGGTGAGGATTTGGGTTCAAACACCGAAGTGCAGGTCTGTGCATGCAGGCGGCCGGGATTTAACCCAGACCTTGCAAAAAAAATAGGCGAGATCGGATTCCTAAATTTGGGCTAGGTGCCTTTTTGGGGGGGCGAGGGGGAGACAGGGGTGGGGAGAAAGAGCGTGTGCATCCCCAGGAGCCAGAAAACTGCTGCCAGGCTTGTGAGAGAGGATATTAAAAGCAGGTTGTGTTGAAACCGCTCCGGCTCTGTTGCTGAAAACATCCTGTTTCTGCAGCTCCAAGGTGGTTCCCGGTATTTTTAGCAGTTTGCTCGTTTTCTAACCCATTTCCACGGAGGGTGTTGCAAGTCGCAGGACACCTGCCCAAGCCACCTCCAAAACGATGCCTGGGGCAGCTGCATCCCCAGAAGCACCAGGTTCTCATTCTGGGGACACCAGCACATTTTGGGGGTATCCTCAGGGGGGTGATTTTTCTTGCAACACCCCAGCCCTGCCAGGCAGCACCCCGGGGTGTGCAAGCGTGTGTTTGCACAGACACACACATTTCTGTGAGTGTTTGCACACATCTGTGCTTTCCGGGGAGGCTTTTGGGGAATTTTCCTCCTTTCCCGTGGGCAGGATGGGAAGCTGCAGAGCGGGGCAGGTGCAGCATCCCCGCTCTGCTGGCCCTGGATGCTGGCACACGGACCGGGGACACAGTTTCCCCATCACCCTTGTTTTTTGGGGGAGCAGCTGGGGTGTAGCAGCTCCACATCCCTCTCCGAAGAGCATCATGTCTGGAGGTGTGCTGGACACCCGGCACCGCGATGTCCTGGGTGGGACAGTGTCTGTTCCAGGCGGGATCTGCTCCGCGCAGGGACGTCACTGCGGCTGCGGGAGGACAGCGGTGGCACCAAACAGGGATGTTCCTCTTCCAGCATCGCGACCAGCTCCCCCTACCCCAAGGCAGAGGTGAGAACAAGTTTTCTTCACTAAATGCTTTATCTTCCTGGGCATCTTCCCCTCTGACGGGGGATGAGGGATGCCGGGCAGGTCTCAGCTCCGACATGCTGGTGTCTGTTCTCCATGAGCACTAAGTGCCATGTTCCATGGGAAAACCAAGCCCCCCCGTGGTTAAGGGTGCCCAGGAGTACCCAGTCCTGCTCCTCTGAGGAGCATCAGCTCCAGCCTGAAGCTGGGGACATCAGGGTTGTCTCCATGGGCTACACGTGTGGATGGGATCTCTGGTTAAGGAGCTGCTCTTCAGCCTGTTGCCAGACCAGCCCGTGTCTGTGGTTATTCTTTATGGGATAAGACAAGCCGGGCCACCCCGGCACTTGGGTCGGCTACAGCCAAAGCCAGAGGCTTGGCTTAAAGTTCCGGAAAGCAATAATGAAAGAGATGATTTTCCTCTTCGTTTTGTCCTTTCTTTTCCAAGATTGCGGTGCACAACCCAAGGTGTAAAGTGGTTTTAACTGGGGTCTTCCCGAAAGCTGAAGTCCTGCCAGTCCCGGGACTCTGGGAGATGGGGCTTTAAAGATGCCCATGACCATGAACTTCCAGCTCTTCCAGATGCCGTGATGTGATTGTTATTGCTGGAGCTGCTTTGGGGTGAGCAGCTGTAGCTCAGCCCAGGACAAGAGCGTCCGTCCCGAGCTCTTTGCACAATTCATGGCATCCCTCGCTCGGGGTTTCGCCGGCCAACAACAACATTCAAACAATGTAATGCAAGAAATAAGTGGGAGAGGTTTCAAAATTCCAGCAAAACCTTCTCTGTCCCTTCCACAGCCCAAGGAAAAAAAAAACCTAAATCCACCCTCTGCAAAAGACACAAGCTGCCTGCACTGTGCCAGCAGCTGGAGTTCAACATTAAATCCATCGCCCCCCAGCAGGCAGGGCGCAGAAAACCGTCCCAAATGAGGTTTGGGGCTGCAAAAGGGGGGGGTTTTCATGTCTCTCATACTGGGGTTAAAGCTGGGAAGAAGGTGGGTGGGAAGCGAGGAGCTGGTCCTTAGTGCTGGCATTTCTCAATTCGAGGCCATTTCCACGTGCCCCCCCCAGCAGAGCCCCACACGGGGGTGGTGCGGGTGCAAGGGGGGGTAATGGGGTTGTGGGTTCAACCAGGCGTCTTCCCAGCACCACGAGGGGGAAAACAAACGGGCAGTGACATGGACCACATGGGATGTGTACACGGAGATGAGCTGGGAGCAATTACGGGCATTTGCCAGCGGCTTTTCCATCCCTGCACTCCCTAAAAACACAGCGGGAGGGGGCAGGAGCCTTGCGGGTTTGTGCTATGCAAGGATAACACGCAGCCTGCATCGCCATCCTCACCCCAAGGAACACGGGGGGATCGGTGCCAACCCAGCGGCCCTGGGAACAATCTGAGCCTTGAACACGGGGCTCCTGAGCTTCACCATCCCCAAGGACGTGATATTTGGAGCCTGCAGCCACTCCAGCCTCAAAGCTTCAATCAAAACTGCTCTAGACATGCAGTGTGAGCCAGCGGGCTCATGGCATTGTCCCCTGGGAGCTGGAAATAGGGTGTGAAGGCGATGCCCAAGGCGGGCATTGCTTCTGCATCCCGCTTCTGTTGGATCTCGTATTTTTCTCCTCTGGATAGAATGGAAAACCCTCTCAAATGCCACCACAGTGTCACCAGAAACACGGTCCCATGCTCACGGCCAGACCCGATTCGCATTGCACCGAGATGCTGCACGGGGAAGCATCACCCCGGGAACCGCAGCACCTTTACCTGCGAGGATGAAGACTCCGACGAGGATGAGGAAGACGAGCAGGTAAAGTCCCACCACGGCGTACTTCAGTGCTGCCAGGGAGCCCAGCCGGCCGCAGCGTCCCGCTGCCTTCATCGTCCTCCCGGGACCTGGGGACAGAGCAGGGTGTCAGGGGGAGCATCTCCCACCAGGGGAAACACGGCAAATACAAGTTGGGCAACACATTGTGGGTGCAGAAACAGCTCTGCACGCCCCGGTGTTGACCCACACGACTTTCCCTGGGTCAGGACCATCGATTTGGATCCAGAGGAGCCCCAGAAATTATCTGAGGCTGGACCAGCTCTGCTGGGAGGACAGGCTGAGAGAGCTGAGGTGTTCAGATGGAGAAGAGAAGCTCCGGGGAGACCTTAGTGCAGCCTTTCTGGACTTAAAAGGGGCTGAGAAGAAAGATAGGGACAGACTTTTGAGCAGGGCCTGTTGTGATAGGACAAGGGGTGATGGTTTTAAACTAAAGGAGGGAGATTCAGGCCAGACATGAGGAAGAAATTGTTTGTGCTGAGGGTGGTGAGAGCCTGGCCCAGGTTCCCAGAGAGGTGGTGGCTGAACCATCCCTGGAGACATCCCAGGCCAGGCTGGACGGGGCTCTGAGCAACCTGAGCTGGTGGAGATGTCCCTGTCATGGCAGGGGGGGAATGGGGGAGATTTAATGGCCCCTTCCCACCCAAACCATTCTAAGACGCCTGGATCCTGACACCCCTACCAGCCCCTGCTTGTCCAAACCTGTCCTTACTGAGATCCAGCTCCTCTTTGATGCTGCCACAAGCAGCAAGAGCTGGGTGAGAAGGAGGTGAGTTTTAGGAATAAAATAACCAGGAGGAAAATGTAAGGAAAGACAAGGAAAGGCTCCTGTGCCATGAACCCAGCGACAGGGAAAAATCATCTGGTTTTGGGCTTGGCACACATTCAAAACCCAAGCTCATGTTGAAATCTGGGCCAGCTCGTGGTCTTAGATTGGAGACAGAGCCTGATCGGCATACAGACCCCACATCCTTCTGCCCCCATGCCCGGGGCTGCAGTGATGCTTCAGCCTGAGGCCTTGGCTCTCTGGGTGAGCCCTTGATGCTGGGATGGGGTGCAGGGTGTTGGGTGCCTACGTTTTTGTGTTGGACCCTTGCAGGAACACAAGGTTGCTGAGAGATGCTGAGAACCAGCGACCTCATGCCAGGTCAGCTATCACCACCCGGGTTTGCTCCTTGCCAGATCTGAGATGTCTCCAAAGAGACACCAAAAGGTGGAGGAAAAGTCCAAAACCCCCACCGCCTGGAGATTTCATAGAATCATGGAAGCGTTTTTGTTGGAAAAGACCCTCAAGAATGAGTCCAACCGTTACCCCACCTCCAGAGAGGGCTGCAAAGTGCCATTGGCTGTTCTGCTGCAGATCAGAGAATGATTTAGGTTGGAAAAGCACCATGTAGCACCGATCCAATGCCCGCATCAACCCAGGAGAAAGGAAGAAGCACCACAGCCACCTCTCCCGGGGAGGGGACCACGCTCATCCATGGCCAAGAGCAACACCAACCTGCACCCAGGACCAGCCCTTCTGGGCTTTGGGGCCTCACCCCACCACCGGCCATGGGGCAGGAGCTCAGCCCCCCGTGGGACCAGGATGGCCCTTGGGGTGCCAGAGACGGAGAGCAGGCACAGAGGGTTGGGGTGCCCTGGCCTGCACCCAGCGGATGGTCCGTGTGTCTGTCCTGCTGGAGCTCCGCAAATGCCTCCAGCCACCGAAGGGTTACGCTGGGTGTATCGTGTAACTCAGCCCCGTTTTTGGCTCGGAAATGAAGAAGTGCTGAGGTCAGGCTGGCTGACACCCCGAGGGGACCCCACGGGGACACGGGGTGCTCCGTGCGCCCCAGCTCAGGTGCTAAAGGCAGTACCTCCCCCCTGGAACGCCCCATCTGCAACTCGTTACCCGCACGCGGTTCCCATTTACTGTCACCGGCCAAACAGATGGAGCCGAGGGGGTTCAGAATGAGGAAAAACTGCAATATTTTTCTGACATTAACACTTCTATCAGGTCCTGGGAGGCTCTGGGAGGAGCTGGCCCCGCGCCCCGAACCACCCACTCCTGGGGGCAGAGCGGGCCCGACCGCAGCTGCGCACGCAGGGTTTGCTCCGGGGAGCCCACGGGCGCGTTCCAGCCAGTAACCAAGGGGAAAAGCAAATATTTCTTGCCTCTGCCCGTGCCCAGGGGAGCTGGAGCTCTGGTCCAGCTGGTCGGTGGGGATGCAGAAGGTGCGAGGCTGAAAGCAGCCAGGACTTGGTGTCCCCGAGCTCTGGGGGATCCAGGGCTGCTGTCCCGGGGGTCACGGCAAGCAGCAGGTCCTCAGCCCCACGCTGAGCACTTGCGATGAGCCCAGGAGGGACTCGGGTGGTCCCACCCTCATGATGAAGCTCTCGGGGTTCACCAGCCCCACAAGCAACATCTCCTGGGGGAATGGGGTTCAAGGCCAGGCTGGACGGGGCTCTGAGCAACCTGAGCTGGTGAAGATGTCCCTGCTCATGGCAGGGGGGGCACTGGATGAGTTCCCTTCCCACCCAAACCATCCTGCCATTCCCTGGAGGGCCGGGGTGAGTTATGGTGAGTTATGTCCTCAGAGATCCAGGACAAAACTGCTGAAGCCAGGGAGGTACCTTGAACCCTGCCCCACACCAGGGCAAGGTCTCTGCTGGGAATGGTGGCCCTGGTGGTGGAGGACACCAGCTCTTCCAGCATCCCTCCCTCCAGCTCCACCACCCCCTGCCCTGCCTGGGGACATGGGGACAGTCCCTGGGCAGGAACTGCCCCTCTCTCTGCTGCAGGAAGGTGGGCAGAGGCAGGAGGAGATGCTGCTGAGAGCAGGGGGACACTTGCAGGGTGACATCAAGTTTGGGGAATGGCGTCAAGACTCAGCTTTCACCTGGAGGGGAAATCCACCCTCTGGAGTCAAAGCTGTCCCCATCCCTGAGGCTGGAGGGCAGGAGGAGACATCCACACAGCAATGGCCACCTCCTCTTGCAATGATGAGCCACCTGCACTACACAAGCATCCAAAAGCAACGTGGCTAGGGCTGAGTGCTCCCAGTTCACCCAGTGCGTGTACACATCCCATCCTGGCACGGGACGTGCCCTCTGGAAGTGCTCAGGATTCTCCATCACATCCCAGGGATGCCCCAGATGCCTAAAACCGGGAAGGTGAGTCCCCCATCACCGCGATCCCATGGTTGTGGTGGGGGACAGCAGTGCTGGGAAGGCTGCTCAGAACACAACCAGTTTCCCCAGTGGCCCCACAGGTCTCTCAGCGAAGCTGCCAGCAGAGGGGACCTCATGTCTCTGCTTGAGCACCCAACTCTGCCACCCTGGCTGCTCCCGAAACATTGGGAAAAAAATCATCAGGGCTGTTTGCTTGGGGATCCCGCCTGGGTCTGGTGAAACACAAACAACATTTCATGGGGCAAAAGCAAAGGGAAAGAGCTCAGCAGGCCCCAGGTGGAGATGGAAGTCAGCTCAGATGTGTGGGAGGCACAAGCAGGTCCCACATTCCCCAGAGGTTCTGTCCCCACTGCAGAGCATCGCTGGGCAAAACCACAGGCAATGGAACCAGAGGTTTGGATGAGAAAAAAACACCAAAAAAACACTCAGAAAATGAGCCTTTAGCAAGCAAAGTGACCTTCCCTGGAGCACAGCCCGGGTCAGGGGCAGAGCCACACGAGACCCTGGGCACCCTGAGGGGTCATTCCCCATCAGACCAGAGCAGGGGACAGGAGGCACAGACACCTCCGTGCAGTGCGATTCTCTGAGCGTTTCTCCCCATGGGGCTGTGCCAACAGGAGAGGAGAAGATTCCTGCTCCGTTTAGGACGCGCACATTCATCACCAAGACACCCTCCCCCTGGGCAGGGGTCGCTCCTCTGCTCTGGTCCCCTGGGACCCACAGCTGGAGCTGAGCCCCCAGCTCAGACCAGACACCTTCACCAAACTGCTGAGCTGCTCCCTGAGCAACCCAAGCCCCCATGTCCCCCCCCAGAAGCTCTCCAGGTTTCTGCCGCCAGGTTCAAAGCCCCCCCAGACCCGTCCGCACGTGGAGCCCGTACTCACCGTCCTCGCAGAGGTTCAGTTTGGAGAGGTTCCTTCCCTCGAAGGGCTCCTCAAAGATGGAGCCGTTCTCCCTCTCGTTGAAGGTGTGAAGGTACATGGCTTTGTTCTCCATCCTGCTGGAGCAGAACAGGCACATGAGATGGTGCTGAGTGGCTGTGGTGTGCCCTGACACGGCTAATCCTGTGCCCTGCATGGCGCTGGCACCATGGTGCTGGGTACATGGACCTGCTGCCAGGGGACCTTGTCTATCAGGAATAGTGTGGCTAGCAGGACCAGTGATGGTCCCCCTGTGCTGGGCACTGGGGAGGCCAAACCTCGAATCCTGGGGTCAGTTCTGGGCCCCTCACACCANGAGCGGCTGAGGTAGCTGGGGGTTCAGCTGGAGAACAGGAGCTGAGGGGAGACCTTCTGATCTCCGAACTGCCTGAAAGGAGCTTGGAGCCAGGGGGGTCGGGCTCTGCTCCCCAGGAACAAGCGCCAGGAGCAGAGGAAATGATGCTGTGATTCTATTCTATCACCTCTCTGCTCTTGCTTGGCAAAACCAGCCACCGCATCTCAGGCTGTGGTTTCCTGACCTGCCCATGGCCCAGGCTGGGCTTGGCAGTGTCCCACATGAGAGCCAGACCCTCTCAGCGAATGCAGGGAGGAGCTGGTGGGTCAGCTCAGCAGGACCACGGGTCCACCACCAGCAAGTCCTGCCTGCATCCCTGCAGCTCAGAGAGATGCTCCCCACCACCACAGACCCTTTGTTGGCCAAGAAGGGGCTCCTACCACCCACCTGTGCTTGAACACATACCCTGCATGTCCAGCCCTCTCCAGGGCTGGGGAGATGGGGGCCCAGTGTAGCTGTGTGAGCTTCCCAGGACATCTTTCGCCCCAAGGACTTGGGGTACCCCTACACCCCCAGATACCCCAGCACCCTGACCGTGAGCCAAGCCCAGGGGCCTGATCCTGCTGTCACTGCCCCTCTGGTCAGGAGGCTGGAGTTGGGCTGGTCTCACATCCACGGCAAATACTGTGGGCCCTGGGGGGTTGTGCCCCCGCTGCCACCAAGGTTTTGTCAAGCACCCAGCCGGGGGGTTGGAATTGGCCCCCAGCAGGGCTCTGGCAGGGAAGGAGTTAAACTCACCCCCTAAGCAGGACGTGCTGAGTGCTCCCAAACTCATCCCTGCGACTCCCCCAGCCCCAGCTGTCAGCACATGGGTGCTGTGCTCCGTGGGGACCCCCAGCTCCTGCCATCCCCCCCACGCTGGGCACAGAGACCACCCTGGCCAGGAGCAGCATCCCCAGGCCCTGGCCCCAGTCCCACGAGGGGGACATCACCCGTGTGACCCGGGGGGGCGGCTCTCACAGCACCGCGGGCTCGGACCCCACTCCTGCATCCCGGGGGGTGGCGGGTCCCCACACAGGGATGCTCAGGGAGCCCACCCCACGCAGGGGGTGTCCATCCCCCNGCCGCGTGTCCTCTGTCGCGACACCACTCACCTGCCGGGCGGACCCACGCGGGAGCGAGTTTCCCGCGGCCCCTTCCCTCGTTTTCTGTTTCAGTCCCCGGGCTGCGACATGGTGGCCGGGGCGGGGGGGCGAGGACAGCAAGGGGAGCCCCCGACCTCACCGCCAGCTCCCCCCGGGTGCAGAGGGGCCGCCGCTCCCATGGGTGGGGGGGTCCCCGGGGGTGAGTGATGCGTGGGGCCAGTGGGGCAGCTACTGAGCCGAAAGCTGCGAGCAAAGAGCGCCCGGCCGGGCGGGTTTTGTAGGCGGGGAAGGCGAGGGGGGGCCGGGCTCCACACCCACCCCCCACCCTCCGGGGCCGCCCCCGCCGCCCATTCGCCGGCCTCGGGCCGTCCCGGCCGCGGGGGGGCACCGGGGCAGGAGCATCCCCGGGAAACCGGGGCAGGAGGATCTCCCGGGGTGGGGGCAGGAGCACCCCGGGGGGCCGGGACAGGAGCATCCCCGGGGAACCAGGGCAGGAGGATCCCCCGCGGGGTGTAGGAGGATCCCGGGGGGCCGGGGCAGGAGCATCCCCGGGGAACCAGGGCAGGAGGATCCCCCGGCCGCGCTCGGGTTACGCGGGGCAGTTTCCCGCGGAAGTGCTGCCCCTGGGGCGGGAGGGGGTGCGTGGGGCGGTCCGTGTCCCAGCTCCAGTGACTCTCCACAATTTCCCTCTCCCCTCGCTGCCCAGTTCCCATCCAGCTCAGCCCACGACGGGCAGGAGCAACCGCAGCCCCCAAAGAGGGGAGAGGTGCTTGTTCCCTGCTGCACCCGGGGGAAACTGAGGCAC
Source organism: Pampusana beccarii (assembly GCA_013399365.1). Taxonomy (NCBI): domain Eukaryota; kingdom Metazoa; phylum Chordata; class Aves; order Columbiformes; family Columbidae; genus Pampusana; species Pampusana beccarii. The sequence continues at coordinate 97,672 of VWYH01005893.1, forward strand.
GGAGGAGCAGAGGGAAATACGCTGAGCTGACCCCGAGTCACTGCTGCTCTTGGCCTCGGCGTGTGATGTGCACCCACTGTGGTCAATCTCTGGGAGGGGACAAGGTGCGGGGGATGCTTTAAGGTGCTACTGCGAGTCCCTCACTGTTTTTTGGGGTGCTGCCCATTCCCCAATGCATCCTGCAGCTCCCCCAGGCCACCCGGGGTCCCGAGGAGCCCCTGTCCCACCCCATCCCTGGTCCTGGAGCAGAGCCAAGTGCCCTCCAACAGCTCTACAGGGCTGGGGGGGCTGGCTTGGCCTGGTGACACCATCAGGACGGTCACTGCTGTCCCCTTGGGGTGGGTGTACGTGGGTGCACTGCTGCCCTTCTGGGAATGCCGCTGAGCGAGCACTGGGCAGACTGGGACGGTGGGGTCACCGCTGGTTTGTGCCCGGTTCACCACCCATCGGGACGATGGGGCCAGGCAGAGCCACTCGGTCCCCCCAGTGCCATCAGCCGGGCCGTGACAATGACAACACACCCTTTTGGAAGCCATCAACATAACGGGACCAAGACCTAGAGCTGGAAGAGGGATGGCAAGAGCTGGGGGAGGAGGAGAAGCGCTCCTCACCTCATCCTGAGGACACCCATCACCTCTTCACAGGGCTGCAGGTCTCCTCCCACAGCCAACCCGGACCAAGGTGTCCCCTTGGGACACCCACCAAGGCCACCCCAAAGCTCTGGGACAAGGAAACTCAGCACACTCTGGGTCTGAACAGCCTGGGGTAGGGCTCTGACCCCCGGGCTGCCTTTCCTCAAAGGCCAAAAGCATCATCAAAGTGCTCTCCATTCAGCCCCGGCCAAACATCTGCAAACATTGCACCGATGAAACCAAAACTACGGCAAATAAAGGCAATTATTGTAGAGAATTCCCAAGGATTCATCTTAATACAAAACACCTGATCAAGCAGGCTGGTTACTTCTTTTGCATTAAAAAAAAAAAAATACCAGTCACCTGTAATTCAAAAATGTTAGTATTTTATTAGATTTCAGGCGATTTCCGGCACAGTTGCACTTTTGCATCTTTACAGCCTTCTCTGTTCATGCACCACACAATAAATTTGCCATTGGGCGGTTCTGGGTTTGATTCAGGTGCAGGTTGAGTCTCGCTCTGCTGGGTTCTCCTGGAAAAGTGAAACACGCAGGGGAAAAAGGATTTGTTTTTATTAAAAGAGTATAAAAACTACACACAAGCTACATCCAGCTTTTAGTATAAATGCAATTAAACTCATAAACTTCAGCCATCGTCCTGTTTCCTAAAAGACGTTCAACAAAGCAGCTGAGCAAAGCCAGCAATGGGGAAAAGTCCCTTCATGAGGGGCTGGTAGATGTGACGTGGGACCTCCAAGATACCCACACCCTCCTGGGTCCTGCATGGAAGCTGCTGAACCAAACCCAGAACGTTGCTAAAATTCCCATTTGTATGGTGGTCAATACAGAAAAGCGATGAACCGGTGGGTTAAAAGCAGCAAGTAAATAAATAAATTATTTTTATGAATAAAAAGCAAAGGAAGACTCTTCTTGCAGGTCTTTTTGGGCAGTCTGGCTGTCACGGGGATTTTGGCAGAGCCTGGATTTCTTGGCATTCCTTCTGCAGAGCTGCGAGGAGAAGAGCAAAATTAAACATTTAATTGTTGACTTCTATTTTTTTTTTTTTTTTAGAAGGGAAAAGAAAATTATAATGTGTTCAGTAGAAATGAATGGGAACACGCAAGTATGACCAGCAGTCATGGAGCCCGGCTGTTTATTTAGGAATATATAGGGTGGGAAAAGACACAGAGCACCCCAAGTCTGGTCCCACCCACCGTGTGTGCCCCAGACAGGAGGAGTTGGACCATACCTGGCAACACCCCAAGCGGATGGTCCCACAGATGAAAGGTGAGGATGAGCACGTTGGAAAAGTTCTTCTCCAGCACCTTGGTGGTTTGCTCCTACAATCGCAGAGGATGAAAGCACCAGACAACAGAGCCATTAAGCTCCAAGAGCCATCGTTTTTCACTGTTATCTGCTGGCACTACTGAGGTTGTAACGCTGATGATGGCAGCTCCGATGTTGGCATACCCAAAAAAACCTGCTGAGGAAGCATCAAACCAGTTCTTCAATACCCAAAGCAGATGAGGATTAGTTAAGTCCACGTCCCACCCAGGTGTCCACCAGCTCCAGCGGAGCCAGCACACCAGACCAGCATAAGGAGTCTTTGTGGGCTCGACCACAGCCCAAACCCACCAGGTTTCAACACACATGAGTGATCTGACTGGCCAGAGATGGGGTAGAAGAGCTCATGTGAGGTCAGAAATCAAGAAGGGACCAAGCCAGGAAATTACTACCTAGAAATCTAAAATTTTGCTTGCTGAGTAAGAAGGTGGCAAAGCTGGTTTGGGGATTGAATCCAAACACGAATCAGCTGAAGCTGATCAAGAGCTCATTATCTCATTGAAATTTCCAAACACCGTCACGTTTATAGCTTTGCAGAACAACCTGCTCCTCACATGATGACTCTGTCATCTTAGTAGCTGTGTCCCACCTGGTCCATAAAACTTCACCCCATCCGCAGTGACCACCAGCCCAGCCATTAATTTGTCTGTCACATGTTCTGGATTGATAACAGCAGGTTTTGAAGCATCGCTCACCATGAGATCCTGGAACTGGCTCTTCGTCTTCTTTGCTTTTTCAAACATCTCCCTCCTTATCTCCACCTCAACCTCATGTTCCAGATGTGTTTTTGTCTGCTCCTTCATTCTTATGAAATCGTAGAATCATTTTAGTTGGAAAAGACATTTAAAATCATGGAGTCCAACCATTCCCCACCCCAGCACTGCCCCATGTCCTGAGAACCTCATCTCCGTCTGTCCAACCCTCCAGGGATGGTGACTCCAGCACTGACCTGGGCAGCCTGTTCCAATGCCCCACAGCCCTTTGGGGAAGAAATTGTTCCCAGATCCAACCTCAACCTCCCCTGGTGCAACTTGAGGCTGTTTCTTCTCGCAAACCATCTCGTGTTCCCTCAAGGATGAAGCAGGACCTGACTGTAGCTCAGTTCTGCTGCACCCAATGCTGAATAATAATGACTGGTTATTAGAGGTCCCTCCTAAATGACTGTTAAATAGATGATGGGTTCCCCCCGCTCGCCGTTTCTCCAGGGGTCACAGCTTTCCCAGGCACAGGAGGATTTTGGGGACAGCAAGGGCAGGGCGGCTCCAATGCAAGGGAATGGTGCAGATGGGAGCTGCTGCTGGCGTTGTCCCAAGGTCAATGTCAGAATCCTGTCCCCAGGACAGCCCAGGCTGAGGATTTGATTGTTGTTGGTTTATTCTCTGCCAATCAAGGCAAGTTTATTTATCAGAAGACACAAGATGAATTCACTTCCTTCTTTTCTTTGGAGAACAGGAGGTAGGAAGATAGTCATTTTCTTTCGTATTCTGTCAGAACCACGTAAAACACAGAACAGAAAAGGACGTGCTTGCAAACATCACCATGATTTATATATTGCACACCTAACACAGCACATCAGCCCTGCTTTCCAGGTAAAGAAATTCTGAGGGCTATTGGCTGTAGGAAGATTAGAACCAATCTAATGAGAGATGAGCAAGTTGCTGAGATACATCAATCAATTAGACGCTTTGCCCAAGCAAATTAATAATGATGAGATGGTTTTAATTTGCTCAGTGGCTGGACAAAGTCATGACACCTGAGGTTTCTCGGGGAAGAAGAAAGACCTGAGTGCTTCCCAGACCAGGTCACCTGCAGCTGAGTTTCCAACATTAGTTTATTGGGAGTATTTGAGACCAGGCAAGGTTAGACAACAGTAAACATTTCACCAGACGAGTGTATCACTGGGGGAATGAAGAAAAGATGTACCGGGATACTAAAAGTTCTTTAGATTTGTTTTACAAGGATGAGAGTTGGGCCATCTTGTCCTGCCAAGCCAAAAGCTTGGCTTATGAGATTTTGCTTCATTGTGTTTAGTTGGCTTTAGCAAGAGAATTAGCTCATTTGTTGCTTTGCATCTACTAAAACATGAGCGATGGCTTAAAAAATGTCAGAATTCCTGGTGGCAATTTTTATGTAAGTGCCCAGAAAAACAAAACAAAACAAACTTCCATCTTTCCCTGCTCTTTTATCCATCCCGTCGTGATCTGTTTGTTCCTGGATTCCCAGGTCGGTCCTGGAAGTGGAAGTCGTGGGAGAAATTGTTTGTGCTGAGGGTGGTGAGAGCCTGGCCCAGGTTCCCAGAGAGGCGGTGGATGAACCATCCCTGGAGACATCCCAGGCCAGGCTGGACGGGGCTCTGAGCAGATACAAATATCCAGGGAGTTTTCTCCTTGCTAGATGCAGTAATTCCACCACCACCACCTCCCGAAGGACTATTTCTGCAGCATGGCCTCTACTTTCTCTAACACCCTTATCCTTCCCTCATTTCCCTGTTCCAGACCCCAGCCAGCCCATTCCAAGGCCGGAGAAGCTCCCAAGCTGCTCTGCAGGAGATGACGCTTGGCTCTCCACTCACTCCTATAATCCCTCCTCTGATATTCCCATGGGATGCCAGGAAGAACAGCTAATTTTCCTTAGGGTGGGAAGCTGTCAGAGATCAAACTCTGCTTTATTCACCCCCCTGGATCAATCCAAGTAGCCAAATCCTGGGTTTATTTTTCTCTCTAGAAATGAGCCTTTGCCAAACTCTCCGAGCACGGCTAAACTTTGGAGCTAGATTTGTATTATTTGTAAAGTTCCCATTATTTCTTCTCAATGCAATTTGGTGGGGAAGATACCCAGGGCCAAGGGGCGCTTTTCTCAGGGAGCAATCAGAAGGAGTTGCTCCAGGCGCGGGGGGCTGGTGTGGGATGCTCTGGCTCCTTGGACAAAGCAGCAAGGTTGCTCCATCATAGTGGATATTGGGCTGAAAGGCTCATCTCCACCAACATGAAGGAGAACAGAGGTGTGATGGCTGGGGGGACCCCAATAACATGATTAGAGGTATGGGTGCCCCAATCTCACTCCTCCTGGGAGAGCATCAACCCCACGGTCCAGCGTGGTACCCACCACAAGGAGGCAAGGTGAGAGCAACCTTGGGATGGAGGGTCACGGCTGAAGGGTGTGGAGCTCATCATGGCATGCCAGGGATTGCATAGGTCTCCTGTTTATGCAGAATCATAAAATACGTACAAAATACCTTGGAATTGTTTTTATAGCGAAAAAAATGTCACCTGAGGTGATTGCTTAGGAACGCACAGAGTGAAGAGAGCAAGGCACCGACATGAATAATAAAACTGAATTATCTGAGATGATCCCTGCAGCACTAAGCACCTCTGGCTGAGTGCTGGTTCTTATGAGTGGTGTGGGTGAAGAAGAACTCATCCTGCAAGTGTACAAAGTTTCAGTGCCTTGTGCCGCGTTGGGTCAACACTGGGGAGCAGCCGTGATGGCTTAATGACATTAATAACGCTTCTAGCCATCCCCAGAGACGACTTCTACCCCAAAAGCAATGTCAGTGGTGGCCTCCCAGTGTACAAGAGAGCCTCCTGACGCCAACAGCTCCAAGGAGATGCCTTCGTGTTACCACACACATGTTCACCAGATCCTTTCTTGAGACATTGTCCTCCACCCCCAAACACTGCCCATGGCTGTAGAGGGGTCCCCAGGGAACAAGAAGGTCCTGGAAGTGCCTTCTCAGTTTTGCTTGTACATTTTGAAACATCCATCATTCCATCTCTTTCTTTATACCCTTGCTAAAGACGGTTTGTGTCCTCTTGTAGGCCAGTGCTCCACTCTGCCTGGCAGCAGCTGTTGGTAAAGTGGTGATGGTCACACTGAGATCCAGACCTAAGATGCTCATGGGGAGGAAGGACAGTGGAGTGGTTTGGGAAAGGAAAATCATAGTGTCATAGAATCGTTCTGGTTGGAAAAGACCCTCAGGATCACAGAGTCCAACCCATTCTCCCACCCCTGGCACTGCCCCATGTCCTGAGAACCTCATCTCCATCTGTCCAACCCTCCAGGGATGGTGACTCCAGCACTGCCCTGGGCAGCCTGTTCCAATGCCCCACAGCCCTTTGGGGAAGAAATTGTTCCCAGATCCAACCTCAACCTCCCCTGGTGCAACTTGAGGCCGTTTCCTCTGCTCCTGGCGCTTGTTCCTGGGGAGCAGAGCCCGACCCCCCTGGCTCCAAGCTCCTTTCAGGCAGTTCAGAGATCAGAAGGTCTCCCCTCAGCTCCTGTTCTCCAGGACACTGTCCTGCTCAGGCTTGGCTGACTGGCCCAGCTGCCCCTTTTTAGAATTAACTAATCAAGTAATTAAGGCGTCTTCCTAAAGCAAACATGGGTGACTTCTCTATTCTGGGTTTTAAACTTTTTCATTTTCTGAGTGTGCCACCTACTGATGGCAAAGTGGTAACGAATTCATGAGCTTATTACTTTAGGATGCTAAAGGAGACATGAAAGATGTCCTTCAAAGATAGACGTATAACAATTAATTAATTCTAGGAAAAAAAAAATCCATAGTTTACAAGAATTAGCCAATTAGAGTAAAACAGACAGCTCATTTTCACTATTCGAGCATGATCTACTTTGGACTCCAGAAATCTCTCTGAGTTGATGACCAAGTGATCCTTGTGCCCTGTGGATTTATTCCCAGCCTTTCAACAGGCAGATCGTAAGCCTGGAGGACTCTTCTGAGCCTGCATTTGGGTTATTCTGTAGAAATCAAAAGAATCCTCAGTGTAAAATTAAGAAAAGATGAGGTAACTGGTCACCCAGAAGGTCATTTTGAATGGAGATGTTAAGGGAGTGGTGGAGGCAGAGAAAATCATGAGAGAATTTGCAGAGAAAATATAAAACAGCATCTGCCTTTTTACACCACCAAGCTAAACACTCGATGCAGCACATCCTTGGTTGAACACATGAGAACTGAGACAACGATGTCAGCTCAATTTTCCAAGAGTTGAAAGAATTTATCGGATTTAATCAGACTAAAGATTCTATAAAAAAACCAAGTCCAACGATTTGCAACAGAGGTGCGGAGAGACTTAAACCTTTGTGTTAGAAAGAAATCTTCCCAAAAGTTACTGTCAATAGATACAGTATCAATTAATTAATCAGGCTAAAATCAGACGGCGGGTTATTTAGACAAACTACAGTCGTTCAAACATCAACTACATAAGAAGAAGGAGCATGGCCACAAAAAGTCCATTGCAAAAGAAACTGAAATTTATCTAAGTTTATACAACCTCTCAGCTTTAGATTTGTAGAGTTGTTGGAAACTCTTCTTGCGCAGCAGAACCAGGTAAAACCTCAGCAAACAGGCAACTTATAGAATCACAGGATGGTTTGGGTTGAAGGGACCATTAAAGTTCCCCCAGTGCCCCCCCTGCCATGACAGGGACATCTCCACCAGCTCAGGTTGCTCAGAGCCCCGTCCAGCCTGGCCTGGGATGTCTCCAGGGATGGTTCAGCCACCACCTCTCTGGGAACCTGGGCCAGGCTCTCACCACCCTCAGCACAAACAATTTCTTCCTCATGTCTGCCTCGAATCTCCCTCCTTTAGTTTAAAACCATCACCCCTTGTCCTATCACAACAGGTCCTGCTCAAAAGTCTGTCCCCTTCTTCCTTGTAAGACCCTTTTAAGTACAGAAAGGTCTCAACTTCTGGGGGAAGCCACCAGACCCATCACATTGAAGAGTCACCACGCCTGTTTTTTTTCCCCAAGATGATGCACTTTTTCCAACATCTCCCTGTTGTCTCATTTCTCATACTCCTGGGGACCAGCAGCAACACCCGGGCATTCACTGAAACGTTCCTCCCGTGTTCCTCAGCCTGTTTGCTCAGGTATGGCCAGGACACCAGGTTTGTTAGTTGACCTTGGACATGACTCCAGCATCTTGCCTTGAGTGACCTGAGCTCAGTAGGATGGATGAGTTGTGGATTGCCCACCCTGGCGCCAGCCGATGGCTCCAGAGGTCAAATCACACCTGCCCATGAATGGGTTGTCACTGTCCACCAAGAGGAACCCCAAAGACACCATTGCTGGTGTCTCTCATCCTCAGTCTTGCACACCAGCAATCCTGGTCATGCCACTTGCCACCCAGGCCATGGTGCTTGTAAAGCTGTGGAGAGGGGAAACAAAGTGTGTCTATCTAAAAGCATCATCAACCCACTGTCCATCTCTCCTGGGCATCCTGGAGAATCCTGCAGCTCCTCTTAGGAAACGCACGTCCTCTTCACCATCTCTTGGAGATGCAAGTGTGGCTTGGACCAGCACCATTCAGGTTGGACTAGCAGGGACAGTTTCTAGGCGATGAGGGACAGGAGCTGGATCCTGAAGAGCATCTCCCACAGGTTTTGGGGTAACTGCGGTCCCACTTGGAAGAGGGCACAGCCCATCTGCCCACAAGTGGTTTCTCTGACACCATGAGCCAGGCTGGGGTAGACCCGGCCTTTTTCTCCCAAAATCTGCCTGTGTGCCTCTGCAAGGGGAGATGGGGCCAGCTCAAGGACCTGGATGGCACCTGCCCCAGGTTGTGCAGGGACACCAAGCCCCAACCCTGGTCCCCAGGGCCAGGCATCTCCATCGGACACATGCCCAGGCTGAAAGAAAGCACAGGCTCGGACGAGGTCTGCTCGAAGAAAGGTCTTTATTGAGATGATGGCTTGGACAGGAGGCGTTCGGGACTGTACAACTCTTGGGGATCAGGGACATGGTTCCCCCCAAGCTGCTGGTTTCCAGGAGAGATTTCCAACCACCACAGAACCTTGTTAGCATGGAGATCAGAGCAAGCCCCAGCCCGTGGGGCCAGCCCTCGCTGCCTGCTGTCGCCTTGGGACCATGGAGGACCATGAGCTTTGGGGTGTCCCAAGAACTGGGGGTGATGGCTGATTTCTCCTCCATCCCCCACACTGCCCCCGTCAGTAAAACACCTTTTCCAGATAGGAGTTCAGGAACATCCCCGTGGGGTCCAGCTTCTCCCGGACAGAGCAGAATTTGGGGAAGGCTGGGTACATCTTCTCGAAGTCCTTCCTGGTGCAGCTGTGGGCCTGCGGGAGAGAAGGTGTCCGGGGGAACATGTCACTGGCCCTGGACCCCACCACCACGTGCTGTGGGAAGCACCTGCAGAAGTGGTGGGACCTCCATCCCCTTTACACATGCCCAGGGTAGGTAGCAAACAGGGGAACACCATCTCCTTGAGGAACTCATCTCCCTGATGTGGGGGCTCTTCTCTGACCCCCACTCAACCGCAAACCCCCACTCCTATGCAATGGAGAAGGGGAAGGGGCCCCCTGCCACACATCCTCTCCTCCCAGAAGAGCACGGCCATCAGTACCTTTGCCCAGTGTGGTCTCCCACCGTGCTTCTTCATGATGCCCTCATAGGTCAGCCAGTAGTTGAGGCGGGGGACGTTCTTCCCATAGGGCCTGGGGTGGAGGACAGACAGACAGAGGGGGGACATTAGCAGGGGATGTGAGGGGATCTGCACAGCCAGGAAACCCCCTCCGAGAAACCTCCACCTGGGGAGAAGGACAACCCCAGGGACCCATCACGGGCTCTTTGACCAGCACTGGGTGATGGAAACCCTCTGGGAACCAGTATCCCAGCAGCACTTCCCCAGTGGACCCTGACGTGGACAACAACCTCAAGAAAGAGGGGTGGGTGGCTCTAGGGTGCTCCAAGGCCACCCCAGCCCTTCTGGTAGAGAAGGGTCTCAGCACAGCTCCTGGAGCTCCATCAGACTGACTTGGGGAGGAAGAAGAAGAGGAGAGGCGGGTGGAACGGGGCCCTGGCCCACCTGTACATGATGATGTTCATGTAGCAGCTGTCTCGCTGGAAGCAGGGACTCAGCCAGATGTCGTCCCCCCGGGCGAAGCGCACCTCCACGGGGTAGTGAGCCACCATCTTCGGGTTGTTCTCCAAGGCGGCTTTCAGCTCCAGCAAGGCTTCCTTTGTCTTCTCGCTGCCCAGGAGAAGCCCCCGATCCCAGTTAATGTCAGCGTGGCCACAACCAGCTGCCTTCAGGTCTGAAGCCCCATCCCCACAGCTCCATCCCTGGCCCTGTGCTAATCTAGGGAATGAGGTGGCGTGTCCCACCACATCCCTGGCATTGCTTTGGGCTCACGGAGCCACAAAATGCGGTGTGGCTTGGATTTGGGGACCTTATCAAAGCTGATAGGTATCTGCAGGGTGGGTGTCAGAGGATGGACCAGACTCTGTTCGGTGGTGCCCAACGCCAGGGTGAGGGGCAACGGGCACAGACTGAAACACAGGAGGGTCCATGTGAACATGAGGAGAAACTTGTGTGCTGGGAGGTGCCAGAGCCTGGCCCAGGCTGCCCAGAGCGGGTGTGGAGTCTCCTTCTGGGAGCCATTGAAACCCGCCTGGGATCCTGTGTGATCTGCTCTGTGACCCTGTGAGCAGCGGGGTTGGACTGGGGGATCTACAGAGGTCCCTTCAAACCCACCAGGCTATGGTACCCGGGACAAGGATGCAGAAGGATCCCCATGCTGAGCGTGCAGGTAAGAATGGTGTCTCCTAGCCAGGTCCCTTTCTCCATGGCTTTGGGCTGGGGCAGGGCACAGGCAGGGGATGGGATGCGGTTTGGGTAGGGGGCCCAGCTGGGGGTGGAAAGGGAGAGTCTGCAGAGCCATTTACATGGGGATGGCCCAGTCTTGGACGTGCTGCTTGAAACGACACTCGTAGTTGAAGATCTTGTAGCTGATGGCGATGTTCTCCACCCGGGAGCTGAAGAGGAGCCAGAAGAAGAAGCGGTTGATCCAGCACACCAAGCTGGGCACGAAGGTGCTGCAGGGAGAGAGCAGGAGGTGAGAACCGACCCCAGAGCTGCTGCCCAGGGATTTGCCAAGGGTGTGAGGTGTGATACTACAGCCTGGAGAAGGGAAGCTCCAGGGAGACCTTATTGTGGCCTTTCCATACTTAAAAGGGGCACATAAGAAAGATGGGGACAGACTTCTGAGCAGGACCGGTTGTGATAGGACAAGGGGTGATGGTTTTAAACTAAAGGAGGCAGATTCAGGGCAGACATGAGGAAGAAATTGTTTGTGCTGAGGGTGGTGAGAGCCTGGCCCAGGTTCCCAGAGAGGTGGTGGCTGAACCATCCCTGGAGACATCCCAGGCCAGGCTGGACGGGGCTCTGAGCAACCTGAGCTGGTGGAGATGTCCCTGTCATGGCAGGGGGGGCACTGGGGGAGCTTTAACAGTCCCTTCCAATCCAAACTATTGCATTATTCTAAAAAGCTGCTCTGCTGCTGCAGACCCAGGCTGCTCCAGCACGGCTCCATCTCTGTGCACACGAGAGGGCAGTGCAGCCCCAGACATCCATCCCAGCCCAAACCCGCTCCTCCCGCACAGCAGCTTGCTCGGAGCAGAAAAAGCATCTCCTTCTTCCCAGGATGGGAGTCACAATTTCTCCCGTGCCATCCTCACTAGGACACGCAGTGAAACAGCACAGGTTTCAGTGCAGAGATGCAGAAACAGAGATGGATGAGTCCAGCCCTGGACAAACCTCCCGGACCCCTCTTGTCCCCCACCGCTGCCCAGAGCTGGCTCCTACCTGATCCAGAGCAGAAACTCCAGCAGATAGTAGCCAACAGCATAATCCCACAACCAGCTGGCAGAGGAAGAGGGGGGCTGCGAAGCCAAGCAGAGGGAGACGATGATCGTTAGGGAGCAGCAGGGTTTGCAGCTTTCTTGCCAGTGGGTGTGAAAATGGGAGCACGTGCCTGGACCAGGAGCAAACTGGGAGCAGGGGTTTGGATAAGGGCACCCCAGGACTCCCAAGATTTCTCTCCTGTGATGAAAAAGGGCTACATCGAGTCCCAAGAAGAGACCGGGCTTTGTCATGAGGATGCTGAGAGCTTGGACAGCCCCAGCTGCACCTGCGTCCCCAAAAAATGCTCTTTCTCTGATCAGACACCCCAGCAGCTCTTGCACTGCAAGCCCAGCCTAAAACATTGGCCCTGGAAGGCGCCCAGCTTTGTGCACAGGCCCTTCTCCCTTCCTGCATGGAGCCCGGTGGGACCTGCCTTGTTGGTTGGGTCCTGGTAGATGACGCTGACGTTCTCGCTGTGAGGGAACCACAGGAATCGGAAATATTGGGATCTTTTCAGGTGGTCCCCGAGGTGATCAAGGACCTGCAACAACAAGAGGAGAAAGGTTGGTGATTTTTCCCATCCCAGAGCAGGGATCCCAGGAGCAGGGGGGTGGAGGCACCTCGGAGGACTCCTGGGGATGTCAGGGCAGGTCGAAGGAGTTCTGTCTGCAGTGTCCCAGCAAGCACCGGGTTGGAAAGGAGTCAATACAGCCCAGCCATGCACCAAGGGGCCAACAGAGACCATGGGGACCCAACTCTTGGAGAAGGGAACAAGGCACGTCCTTTGTCTCCTCTGCCTCGGCAGGGGCAGAGCTCCCCATCCTAGAGATGCTGCCGGGGCTGTATCACACATCCGAGCTCAGATGCCATGTCCTCACACAATCACATCTCTGTAGCCCCCAGACTGCTCCATCAGACACCACCAGACACGAGGCAGCACAGCCAGGGCTGGAGGGTCCCCCTGCAGCCATCGGCCATTCAGCAGGACGTGCTGAGGGCTCCCGAAATCCACCTCCTGGGCCAGCAGCAGGGATGCCCTCCCCACAGCCCTCTGTGGCTGGGATCGCAGAAACACAGAATCATTTTGGTTGGAAAAGGCTCTCAGGATCATCGAGTCCAACCATAACCCACCCCTGGCACTGCCCCATGTCCCTAGAACCTCATCTCCGTCTGTCCAACCCTCCAGGGATGGTGACTCCAGCACTGCCCTGGGCAGCCTGTTCCAATGCCCCACAGCCCTTTGGGGAAGAAATTGTTCCCAGACCCGACCTCAACCTCCCCTGGCGCAACTTGAGGCCGTTTCCTCTGCTCCTGGTGCTTGTTCCTTGGGAGAAGAGACCAACACCCTGCATAATGCAATGGGATGCAATGGCACATGAAGTCGGGATGTGCTCCGTCCCACAGATGTCCACAGGTTCAAATGCAGAATTGCCGAATTATTCATAAAGACAGCAAAAAGAGCTTTAGGAACGGCAGCTGCCTGACACAGCAGCACCCGCAGAAATCAGAAGACTCTCCAGCCCTTGTCCTTTCTCCCTACCTGTGCATGCAGGGATGGAGGGACCCTGTGCTCACCCCCTGCACAGGGCTTTTTTGTCCGTCCAGCACCTCTCCCACTTGCAAACAGCTTCCCCAACCACCCCCTGCTCCTCCTGCAGACATCTCCCACAGCTTTGCAGGCATCTCCCACAGCTTTGCAGACTTCAAACCCCAGCAGCTTTGCTTCAAGGAGCTTCCCTGACCCAGGAGAAGGTGCAATGACCCATGGAAATAACCCCAGGAAGGTTGTGGCAACCGTAGTTGTGAGGCTGTTCCTTTCCCGCTGGGTCCTGTGAGCTATTTGTCTTAATGAGCTGCTAATCACCAGGCTGGGCTGCTTTAGCACCGACAATCTTTCTGTGACCCTGCCATAAGCTGAGGGTCTTTTGTAATGCCATGGTCCCATTAAATCACGGAGGATGGGAAGATAAATAGTACGTTCCTGTAAGTGGTGAGAATTAATGATAATGTTGTTGTCTTCATCTTCACATCTCCCAAAAGGCCACAGAATCTCTCTGAGATGGTCCCAAAACAGCCTATTTTCTGGCCAGAGAAGTTCTTCTGTCAGAAACGGTTAATGATTCTGCAAGTAGAAGCAGAGCAAAAGCTACGACCCCGCGTTTTCAGCGGTTTGGTTTCGGAACAAATGCATCGAGCAGCTAAAACAAGTGGGGAAAAGACGGATGCAGCTTTCCCAAGGTGATCCTGCCCACGTCTGTTTGTCTTCCAGCCACAGCGTTTGAGCTCAGAAGCAAATTGCCAGCGGGGCGACCTTTTCAATGTGCGCTTTTGATCCTCGTGATAGAGAGGAATGTGGCTCTGAAGACAATAAGCCCGGCGACTTTGTGGGATAATTACAACGCAGCGAGCGAGGCGGCTTCAGGAGTCCTTGGGGACATCGTCTGCTGTCTGAGCGCCCAAGTAGGAGCCAGGGGTTGAGTGGTGAAAACCTCGGTGCTATAACGTGGCCGATGCACTCAATGAGATGACTCCGGAGCGTGCAGAGACCTGGGGGATTCTGCTCGTCTCTGCTTCCCTCCCAGGAGTCCAGGATAAATCCTTTTGCTTCACAAAAGCCAGGTCAAAAGAAGCCATTTGCATTGTTTTTGCTTGCAAACACCCTCAAGAGCTGGCTGAGCAGAGGGTCGGGCACCCCGCCTGCTGCAATGCAGGTTCGGATGCTCCAGGTGATCCTCGGGGAAAGGACAAGGATGGGACAAGCGGCAGATGTAGAGCATGAAGCACAAGAAGTCACTTGCACACATCCTGTAGGTCCATCGGAGCAACAAAGGGGAGCCAGGGAGCGCAGAGAGGTAGCATTTTGGGTGAGGAAATGGTTATTTAGCCTCCTCTTTTGCCTGTGTGCTGCCTGTGCCAGGATCTCACCACATCAGGGTGAGCACCAGCTGGAAGAGTCAGTTCCATGCACTGAGGCCAAACCAAACAATTCTGGCTAGGAGGGATGAGATGAGGCCCAGCACTGGTGAGGGGGTTTGGGCACTGGGTGGTTTTGGAGGAGCCGGGCATGAGGGATCCATCCCAGGTGCCCGAGACATCCCCCAAAGGGACAGGGTTCAGGTTAGGGCTAGGAAATGTAGGCTCAGACCAAAAGAAGCTCTTCTTCACCCACCAGATCACTAAGCTGTGCAAGTCTGCAGTTGGTTTAAAGTTTTCATGGGTTAAGAAGCAGATCAGAGACCTTCTTGAGCGAGAAAAACACTGTGTTATTACATATTAATTGATGCATTGGTGGGGACATTCTGAGCAGGGCCTGTTGTGATAGGACAAGGGGTGATGGTTTTAAACTAAAGGAGGCAGATTCAGGGCAGACATGAGGGAGAAATGGTTTGTGCTGAGGGTGGTGAGAGCCTGGCCCAGGTTCCCAGAGAGGTGGTGGCTGAACCATCCCTGGAGACATCCCAGGCCAGGCTGGACGGGGCTCTGAGCAACCTGAGCTGGTGGAGATGTCCCTGTCACGGCAGGGGGGGCACTGGGGGAGCTTTAGTGGTCCCTTCAACTCAAACCATTCTATTCAGGGGAAGAAGCATCATATCTGAGCCTGACCCATCCCCACGCTCATCAGCCTCCCAGCAGCTCTGGGGCGGGGGGAGGTTGGCTCCATCCTTGCCACCACCCAGGGGTGCTCTGTGGGTCTCTCTGGTGACCTCAGCTGTGCAATGAACCCTCTCAGTCCCGTGCCTTGTTCCTGGCCACCGTCAGCAGCCAGAGGAGCTGACTTTATCCCAGTGATAAAGACTATCACGAGGCCAGAAAAGAAAGCATGCGGATCTTACATAACCACAAATCCAAGCCTGGCTCCGCTGACACATATATTATTTGCAATGTCTTAGATAACTCAGGCTTAAATATTTCAAGTAACCTGCTCCCTTGCCATTATTCTCTTCCGCTTGGCTGGGCCGCTCGACATGAAAGCCGGAGATCTGGAAGCAGGCGAGGAGCAGCAAGGGCTGAGAAATTGATAATGGCATTAATATTTATAGAGTGCATTCTTGTTTCACCCTGCTAACAGCCCCGAGGGACGGGGAAAGACGGGCTGAGCTTTGCAGTGGGTAAGGCCTGGTCAGATAATGCTGAGTAGAGCAAAGCTCAGCCTAAGCTACCTGCCCTGCTCAGGAAAGCGGAGTTATCCTGAACATGAGCTTAAGTTTCCTAGCTAAAAGGCAGATTAAGAAGTGTAAAACAACACTCAGCCTGGCGATTTGGCTGAGGGAAGGTGCTAGAGGATGCAGCGAAGGTCCGAGCAGCCTGGTGGGGGGTGAGGACCGAGCTGTAAGGACCTGGCAAGTTCTCACCATATTTTAAAATATTTAAATGCATTTAAAGCAGGGAAATCCCTGCTGCAGGGCACCGGGGAAGTCTCAGCTCAGTAAACAAACAGGCATTTCACAAAAGATACTCCTGAGCCTTTAAACACAAACTCATCACCTCTGAAACTGGAAACACCGGTAGCGACCTCACTGCAGGATGGAGAAATATCTCGGGTTTCCCTTATTCCCTTCCCACCGCCCAGGAAAAACAAGGCGCTGAAATGCTCCAGCTCTTGGCTGCTCTGGTGCAGCTGCTGGTAGGGGGTGACAGCAGGGGGGGGACACACCAAGGGACCCGGGTGACGTGCATGGACCTCTCTGTCCACCTCCCTGGCCAGCCCAGCTGGCACGGTACAGGGACGACTGCTTTGGATCAGGGATTATGGAAAAGATACTGCGAAAGTGCGTTAAATTCACGTTGGTGGTGGCGTTCGAGTCACCCCAACGGGGCACTGAATAATTCAGTCCTTAAAAAATTGAGGACGGCGTTTCTCAGAGCTTTACTAGCGCTGCAGCTCTGATCAATCCTGCAACAAATTTTGCTGCTTTTGTCCAAGGACTATTTATTTTTCATGAGCCAAACTTAACGGAGGCTTGCGCTGTCATTAGCCAGGGCTGGAACTGGACCTGTGAGACTCAAATGAGACAACGGATGAGGATGCTGCTGAGGATGCGCCAGCGAGGATGTCAGACCACAGGAGGACAAAGATGATCAGCGGTTGAAGCAGATCCAAGCTCCTGCAGAGGTTCTTTTCCACTATCACCAGTTTCTTCTTCTTGATGGACTTTCTGCCTCAGTTTCCCCGTCCAGAAATCTGCCTCCTCCCAGTGAATGCAGTGCGTCCACACAGCATTTAGAAGGCCACCAGGTCTTTCAACTTGCAGGTGGCGTCTCCTCTGTAGGCTTTAGCCCGTGTGATGCTGCAGGCTCCAGCGGTGATCTGGAGCCAGATGGGATGAGCTGGATGATTGCTCAGCTCAAGGCGGGAGGTGACATCCTGGTACAGTGGCTGTGCCAGGCTGTCCCAGCCATGGAGGGGCTGAGCATCGGATGGAACAGCTCATTCCATCTGACTTCCCACCACAGTGAGGGTGGGAGGGCTCCAAGGAATTGCATGCAGCAGTTAAAAGAAGTTTATATAGTGGCAGAGACAGGGACATTTGGTTTTGATGTGTTCCCAAGCGAAAAAAAGTCCCTTCGCATCGCTCTGTGGAAATGCCCATGGGGTCTTCAAAAGGCTTTCTGAGGGAACCGGATCACACCCACTATCGGCCACAGGCACGTGGAGACTGAAGCTCGTAAAGCCCAGGAGATGCACAGCCCCAAAACAGCGCATTTTGTGACTCTTTCGAGGGAAATCAGCCTGTTTCATGCTGGTTCGTGCTGGGGATGGAAAACTCGTCTGGAGGCAACCACTGCCCAGCATGGAGCATCTCTGTACCAGTACCCCAGGCCACCATCCCCAGTGCCTCAGCCTCATCCTGAGCAAGGACCTGAACTTCTTTCTCATGCTCCCATGGCCAATCTAGTGCCTTTTCACGGGCTACAGGCAAGATGTGGTCTTCAGGGGGGACATGGCCACAAAGAGGGGACAACAAAGAAAGGACGGATGGTGGGACAGCAGAGGAACTTGCTGAGGAGGAGACAGCCACATGAAGCCTTCAGAGCTATGCAAGATCCCCATCTATGAGACAGCAGGTCAGAAACCCAGATGGGCCAGTCACCAGCACCATGCACCTTGGCCTGGGTGATGGGGACCTTTGGGAAGACGGAGACAGAGAAGGGCAGTAGCAATGCCACAGTCGTTTTAAAGGGAGTTTTCCATCACAGCTCTGGGGTTGGATCCTGATAAGGGATTTGTTCAGTCTCACCCTTGAAATGTCTCACCCATCACACTCCTACTCATCCTCAGCACGGTTTGTCCCAAGTTCAGCTCAAAAAAAGAGTTCAGTCCAACTTCACACTGGGAGATCATAGAATGACAGGATGGTTTGGGTTGAAGGGACCTTCCCAGCTCCCCCAGTGCCCCCCCTGCCATGACAGGGACATCTCCAGCAGCTCAGGTTGCTCAGAGCCCCGTCCAGCCTGGCCTGGGATGTCTCCAGGGATGGTTCAGCCACCACCTCTCTGGGAACCTGGGCCAGGCTCTCACCACCCTCAGTGCAATTTCTTCCTTGTATCTAGTCTGAATCTCCCCTCCTTTAGTTTAAAACCATCACCCCTTGTCCTATCACAACAGGTTCTGCTAAAAAGTCTGTCCCCATCTTTCTTATGGACCCCTTTTAAGTCCAGAAAGGCCACAATGAGATCTCCCCAGGGCCTTCTCTTCTCCAGGCTAATGATGGAGACGGGGAACCCCATCCCAAAAAATACCCAGGCCTCATACACAAGAAAGGACCAACTTATTTTCGAAAGCACAAGAAGTTCGTGGACTATTTAAAGTGGTTTGTCTGTCACTGGAAAAACAGCCAAGCTCTCCGTGAGCTGAGCAGCAGGAGAGGACGAGATGGGAGGTGGCACCTCCTGGGTGAGCAGAGGGCTGGCGGGAGCAGCCGTGCCCTGCGGGATGCGGCTCCTCTCCCCCGGGACCCGCGGCTGCCTGCGGGGATGCTGGCTCAGCACACACACACACACACTCTTCTCCCTCTCCTTGCTTAGTCCAGGTGGCACATCAGCCCATCAAACCAGCCCAGGATTTCCAGCAAGGGCAATTTTCTCCAGCTGGAACATTCAATCTGCGTTAAGCTTAGTCACGCGTGTCTGGGGTCACCAGATCTGCGAACATGGGGTTAAACAGAGCAGAGGCGTGGGCTGATCCATCTCCCGGTGATGTTGGACAGAAGAAGCTCAAGTGCTGAGGGCGGCAGCGCCGATGCCCCGCGGGCTGCTTCAGCATCTCTAATTCAATTGCACCGGAGCCTCCGTGCTCAGCCCCACGCAGCCTGGAGGCAGCCCAGCGAAGATGAAGCTGATGGCTCCGGGCAAACCTCCATCCCGGCTCTGGTGGGACCGCTGGCATCACACAGGCCAGAGCAGATCCCCACCACTGCAGCTGCCCATCATGGGATGGGGGAACAGCTTCAGACCCCCAGGGTTGTACACACGGGACAGACGATGGCTGGAGGAGAAGGGTCCCATTTCTGTCACCTCTGAGCTGAGTCAGACAGGGGACAATTGATGCTGAGAAGTGAGGATGATGCTGCAGGATGTGGGGACAATGACAACAGTCTCGTTGTCCAGACTTTTCCCTAAAGACGGCACTGGCTGTTCCTCCAGAGGGCAACCACCTTGACAGCCCCAAATCTGAACGGGAGGTGAACTCAAGAAGAGCAGGAGAAGCTCTTCAGGCTAAACGTGCCAAAGAAACTTTTACACTGAGGGTGGTGAGAGCCTGGCCCAGGTTCCCAGAGAGGTGGTGGCTGAACCATCCCTGGAGACATCCCAGGCCAGGCTGGACGGGGCTCTGAGCAACCTGAGCTGGTGAAGATGTCCCTGTCATGGCAGGGGGGGCACTGGGTGGGCTTTGGAAGATCCATCCAACCCAAACAACCCTGTGATTCTGTAAGTTGCCTGTTTGCTGAGGTTTTGCCTGGTTCTGCTGTGCAAGAAGAGCTTCCAACAACCCCGCAAATCAACTGTTCTATGATTCTAAGCATTTTCACCCTCTTCTCCCTATCTCGGTCCCATCAGTGACACACAGCTCCCACCAGCCATCTCCAGCCCAGCCAGGAGGTCCCTCCTGAGCAGGAGCCACCTGTCCCCCTGGATCTCAGGTTTGCAACATTCCCCATGCCAATGCATCCTCTCTGAGCTGGGGTCATGCCCAGCAATGCAAGCAGCGGTGCGTGCCTGCTGCCTGCCAGCCTCGGTGGTCCCAGCTCCTCTGGTGGGACCCAGAGGGTGCCTCTGAAGGACACAGCCATGTCCCAGCACAGGGTCCTTCTCCAGAGCACAGAAAATCTTTGGTAGGTTCCCAAGAATACTGGAAGCCATCAGTTTTAAAAGAGCAGCCTGGTAGTAGCTCAGAGGTGAGCAAGGCAATGATGAAAGAGGTGAGGTTTCATGTCACCTTCGCATCCCTACGCTGTCCCGGGCCAGATGTGGAGCTGAAAGCAGCTGGCGATGGGCATGACTTCTCCCAGAGAAGATGCAGAGCACCCTCAGCCCTCGCCTCTCCCGCATTCAGCACCCCGGGAGCAAAGAAAATGTCTTTCCACAGCAGGAGGGGACTCAGCACCCCAATTTCCCACCACCCCACAACACGCAACCATGCGAGGGGCTGCACCCCAAACCCTGCTTTGCTCCTGAACATCAGCTGCACGATGTGATGATGGGGAGATGAGGTTCTCAGGGACATGGGTTAGTGACAGTGTTGGGTTAATGGTTGGACTTGATGATCTTGAGGGTCTCTTCCAACCAAAATTAACCTGTGATTCCACGTACATCTCACTGCAGGTCCCAACCATCCACCGGCCCAACGTGGTGCAGAGGTGGCACTCACGAGTGCCTCTCCTCCCATCCCACTACCTGCATCTCTCTGCTCCCAGAAGATGTGGTTCCAACCCATGGGAAGTTAAAGTGGCATCTGCTAAGAAACATGGCTTTTCCTTCCTCTCTTTTCTCACCCTGGAGAAGTTTCCAGCTTAAGGAACACCATAGGATGAGAGGAAACGGCCTCAAGTTACACCAGGGGAGGTTGAGGTTGGATGTGGGAACAATTTCTTCCCCACAGGGCTGTGGGGCATTGGAACAGGCTGCCCAGGGCAGTGCTGGAGTCACCATCCCTGCAGGGTTGGACAGACGGAGATGAGGTTCTCAGGACACGGGGCAGTGCCAGGGGTGGGGAACGGTTGGACTCTGTGATCTTTAAGGTCTTTTCCAACCAAAATGATCCTATCATTCTATGAAGATGTACAAGGAGTACAACCTACCCGCACCTGTGTGATTTTCTACTGGAGCACAGCAACTTCCCATCTCCCTCCAACCACGCCACCTTGTCAAGAACTTTGCAAATCCCCACGGACGCTTGGAAATCATCGCCCAGGCCGTACCTCGGTGAGGGTGGAGGGGAAGGCCACCTCGTGCAGGTGGAACTGGGGCACGCACTGGAAGGTGACGGTGAGCACGACGCCCAGGCAGCCAAGGTGCAGGCGGGCGGCCTGGAAGATGTCGGCGTTGGTGGACTCGGAGCACTCCAGGATCTCCCCCGAGGCCGTCAGCAGCGTGAGTGCCACCACCTGCCAAGAGGAGAGATGTTGGTGTTGATACAGGCTGGGGATGGAGGGATGGAGAGGAGCCCTGCGGAGAAAACTTGGGGGTGCTGGGAGGTGAGATATGGGACATGAGCCACCAATGATAATGGTTTTAAACTAAAAACTACAGGGATAATAGTTTTAAATGAGAGGAGGGAGATTCAGGCTGGACATGAGGAAGAAATTGTTTGTGCTGAGGGTGGGGAGAGCCTGGCCCAGGTTCCCAGAGAGGTGGTGGCTGAACCATCCCTGGAGACATCCCAGGCCAGGCTGGACGGGGCTCTGAGCAACCGGAGCTGGTGGAGATGTCCCTGTCATGGCAGGGGGGGCACTGGGGGAGCTTTGAAGATCCCCTCTCATCCAAATCATTCTGTGAGTCAACGATTCTGTGATTCGGTACAAGAACTGCTTCCTCTTTCGCACAGAGCTTATTCATCGGACCAAGGACCATAAAGCACAGGGATAGAGGAGTTTGCAGCTGGGTCAAGTTTTGGCTGGCAGATGAGGAGGTCCCACTGTGCCTGGCGGATCTGAGGGTCCCCCGCAGCAGCCCCATCCCTGGAGGACAGGACCCCTCCTGCTTGCAGTGTTCTTCTTCCTCACCCCAGGGTTGGGCACACCAGACCAGGTGACAGGACATCTCCCCTGAGTCCCTCAAGATGCTGATGATGTCCATGCACCAACTCGTGTCTCACCTGGGTGGGGAGGATGCCGTGCTTGATCCCGGTGTTGTGTGTCCCCGTCCCGATCACACCAGCTGCTGCCACCTCAGAAACGGCTCCTAAACTGGGGGTAGGTGAAGGGACTGAGTGAGGACCACAGTGTGTGAGACATGGCCCACCCTGCCAGACATCGCACTGTGTGCAGCCCCTGCACAGAAACCCCCAGGACATGTTTCTCTGATCCAATGAGCAGTGTTTTCCACCCTTCACCAAACCCCGCAGCAATGAGGGGGTTTATTGGCCATACGTGCTTGTCTCCATAGGATGTATCTATCGAGATGCTGCTATGGCCCATGGGGAGGAAGAAGCAGCCGGTGAGAACAGGTCACCACGGCCAGCTCGGCAGTGTCCCATCTCACAAGTCCCCATCTCTCCCCATTGGCATGGAGTGACTCGTTGGGGTGGAGACATCCCTCTCACAGGCATTCAGAGCAAGGGGTGAGGAAACCGGGTTTACCCCAGAAACATCATTGTGGAGCAAAGCTGGAAGCAGCATCCACAAGCATAAGGGCTGCAGACCAAAGTCCGTCCCTCCAACCATGGCCAAGGTGGGCACATAGGGATGGTAGAAGGTTAAAAAAAGGAGTGTGTTGTTCCTGCCATTTTCCCCAAATACTCCTCCAGCTTCCAACAGCTGGGGAGCAGGGACTTCCTGAACCAAACATGGTTTTTATGACCATTGCGAGCCTTGGTGGACTCCTCCTCCATGATGGAGTCCTGCTCAGGTGGAGCTCCTTTCTCTGAACCCTCACCCAGCCCTGGCCAGGGCTCTGACAAACTCATCACTTCCATTGACAGAGGAACACACATATTGAGTCAGACAGTAATTAAGGAGCAATTTCTTCCCTGAGGTCAGCAAATGAAAGAGATTGAGCGTGAGAAGTGCTGTCCATGGCTATTCCCTTTGCAAACCCCTGTCTGAATCTGTCTCTCTCCAAGTCGTTGGCAAGTCACCGTCTGCCAGGGAGAACCACATGTGTTGGAGCATCTCATCTTCTGCCTCAGATTGCCCTGGACCCCCAGCCCATCATTTTCACCCCCTCTTCTGGGGACAGCAGGCATCCCAAAGCAACACAGAGCAAAGATTCTCCCACACCTCTTGCTAAGATATTCCAATGGCTAATTGCCCTTTGCGATCAGAAACTCATTTCTACTGAATTTTGTCAACCTTCAGCTTCCTTTGCCTGGAGCTGCCTGTCAGCCTCCGCTCCATGTGAGGCAACCCTAGGAGAGCTGCTTTTGTCTTCTGAGGGACAGGGAATGTAGAGTTTTCCTTTGTGATATGGAAAGCCTGCTGGATGCAGTGAGAACACAGAGTTGGTGAGGATGAAGGTTCCCCTTGTCCAGCCTCCTGCTCCAAGGCAGGATCAGCTGCTCCATCATGGAGGGGGTTGACCTGTGATCTGCAGGGCCCTGATGGAAAACCAGGTCCTGAAGTAAACACCCCTATCCTGCAGCAAAAGCTCTTCAAACGTCCCTGGTTTGACATGTCTCAGCACTTGACCTGGGGCAAGGATGGACACCTTGGAGGACACCCAGGGATGGCGCCATGCATGTGTCTCACTCACTTGGCCAGGGCCAGCCCGTGCTTGTTCAGCTCGACATTCAGATCCGAGAGGAAAATCCCACCTTCCACCGTCACTTGCTGCTTTTCCTTGTCCACCTGCAAAGGATGGGATGGGATGGGATGGGATGGGATGGGATGGGATGGGATGGGGTGGGATGGGATGGGATGGGTGAAGGTCACACAGCTCAGAGAAGAAACACCCCATGGAAGACACCTCTGCTCTCATCAATGCAGTTGATAATGTCTATATTGGAGAGCCACATACCACGAGCGACTTGCTCCATCCTGAGCTGCCACCTGTCTCAGACCTTCACCCAACCCAAACTCTATCCCACCCATTGGTGCCACTGGATCCTGCCCCTGGTCCAGCCCCCACTCCCCTCTGCTCTCCGCGGTCTCAGGGGTCTGTAACCTCTCCCATAACTTCTCCCAGGTGTTGGGCAATGCAAGGGAGAAGACACCCCCAGCAAAGCTCTACCTTCAGCAAACCTCTCTGCCCTGCCTTCCTGAGCTGTTTCCTTCCCAACATCATCAAACGGAGCAATTGCTCATGGGGATATTTCCCACGTGACGCAGGAACAAACCATGGACCATGAACAAGGAGTCCCATGGAAAAGCCAAGGGGCAATGGGTACAAGTTACTCCTGGGGAGATTCTGATTGAACGCAAGAAGGAAATTTTTCCTGATGAGAACAATCAGCCATTGGAATAATCTCGCCAAGGAAGTGCTGGGTTCCCCAACATTGGACACTTTGAAGATTCAGCTGGACAGGGTGCTGGGCCAGCTTGTCTAGACCAGGCTTTGCCAGGAAAGGTTGGACCAGAGGAACCCTGTGGGATTTGATGGTTCTGCAGTTCTATGACTCTATGAACATCCAGCCAGGTCTTGGCCCAAAGCACCTTGCAAGCTCACATCAAGTGAGATGTGACAGGTGACCCTGCCAGGCGCCTCCACCCCATCCAGCAGACGCTGCTGTGATGAGGACAATGTGCCAAGGTTAAGCCCTCACTGAACACACGTTGGGAAGGCATCACTTCTTTACATTTGTATCGCTGCTCCAAATGCTTCCAAGGCACAAGGGATGATTTTACGCTGGGAAGATGCCCAATCCCTAGTCCTGCATCAGCATTTCAGGGTCTGGTTTGGGAAAACTCCGGGCTGTGAGGAGAGGAAAGCCTCTCCGTCCTTCCGCCTCTCACCCCAGTTACGACAGCGTTGGTGTCCATGCCCTCAGTGGTCACACAAGCAGGGGTGCCACCACGTTTCAGGGCCACCACGCCACCTCCCAGAAGCCACTCTCACCTTGAGGACCCTGTTCATCTTCCCCATCTGGATCATGAAGTCATCGGTGCAGGCGATGTCCGACGGGGAGTGACCACCCCCCACCACCTTCACCCTCTTGTGCCGCTGTCTGGCCATATCCAGGATCTGCAGAGACAACGGGCAGCCCTGAGCATCCACCCTTTCCCCCAAAGCTGTGCTAAGGACGGTGCCAGGGGCACTGTGAGACATCCCAAGATAAAATCTTACCCATCACTGACTCCACCCTCACTTGGGTAACTCACCATCTGGGGTTAAAACCACCCTGGAGCCCAGACATCTCCTAAGACAGCGCTTGGGATCATCCTTGGGGGTTGGACTAGATGACTCTTAAAGGTTCCTTCCAACCCAAGTCATTCTATGATCCCAAAAGAGGTGATGCCCACCTGAGACAGCCCAGGGTGATAGAGGCATCTCTGGGGTGACAAAAGTGACACAGGACTCCCACCCCTCCGTGTGGCAGCCAGGGCAGGTAGAGGACCCCAGAAGGACACCAGATGTTGATGCCCAAGGAACAGGGTCCAACTGGGGCCAGGCGTGCTGGTTTTCTGCATCTTTCAGGTGTTTGGCCCATCTGCTGGAGCACATCTGCAGTTCAGCAGGATGGGCCATCTCCTGGGGCTGCGGGAAGGACTCGTGCTGTCACCATCTGTGACCTCTCTGACTGAACACGATGGACCACCACAGCCCTTCTGGGCCTTTCCTGCTCTTTGTTTCTCACGAGTTGTCTCCTGGAAGGACCCCCCTTACCTCCCGGATCTCCTCCACCGAGGTGGGCTGGAAGTACAGCTCCGGAGAAGAGCCATAGGTCTTGGCCCAGTTCTGGAACTTGACTCCTCCTTGGCCGTGAACCTGGACCAAAACCAAGAGCTGAAGCAGAAGGAAGCAAGTGCCACCCCTGCTTTTCCACGCAGCCCGTTCTCCGTCTGCCAAGACCACTGTACCAGAGCCACGTCTCCAAAAGGATTAATTATTTATGGGCACAGAGGATCGTCTCAAGCCCTCGAGTCCCTAAAGTGGAGATGTCCCCATGTGAGCGAGTCACCCTGGGCTCCCTTGGCAGTCACTGGGGAGAAGTGGGAGGATGCCCTGGTGTGTTGGAGACATCTCCCCCGAGCACGGCCCATCCCTTCCTCCTACAGCGCGATGTGTGCTGGGGTCCTCTCGCTTTGCACTGTCTCTTCTGCTCTGGTCTCCTCTCAGCACCCAAATGTTCCTTGTGGCTTCATGTCCCAGTGTCCCCAGATGGCCTCATCATGAGGGGCTGACAGGGACCAGGTTGGGCCCTCCCTCCAACCTCAGCCATCCACCCTGAGACGCTGTCCCCAAAACACCCAGCCCCATCCCATCTCCAAGCAGGGCTTAACCTAAGGCAGGGCTTGACCCAAGGCAGGGCACCCCCAGGGTGGTTTGGATGGGTCCTAGCAGGGAGGGACAGTTTGTCCCTGGTCATGGCCAGCCCAGCTGGGGCTTGGGCAAGGGAGGACCTGATGTGGTGAAACAGAGAAATAAACTTAACAGCAAAGTCAGTTATACTGTTAAGTGGCATTCCTTATTTTATCAGCACTAGGGAACACTGGGGATCATCCTCCATAAGTGCTCCAAAGACTGGGTCCTCTGCGTTGCTTATACTCACATAATTATTACATATGCATTACAATTTTTGAAAATTTTGACATAAGTCTATACTAAGAAATAATTGATGTCATAATTGTTTAGTTTTTTACTTACAGTACTTCTATTCATTATTAGTTAAATATAAACTAAGCACTCTGCTTCTAAGCAATGTATCACTCAATCTTCTGTCTCTCCCTCGTCACGTGGAAGGATCTAAAACTTGAAAAACATCCCCTCGTTTTGCAGGTGGTCAGAAAGCGTTCATCACGTCAATTGGTTAATGATGGGTAAGTCTTTTACAACTTAACCACAATGTACATTAATTTAGCAGCTTCTCTTCAGTGGGTTTGGGCACCAAGCCCCAGAGAAGATGGTGAGTCCCTCTGCCCCAGGCAGGGCTGGGTGCGATGTTCTGCCCCACCAACATGTCCCACCTTGGCTGTAGGGGATGATTTATTCCTTTGTCACCTCCTGTGATCTCCTCTCCATCAGCAAACCCTCCACCTCCCCCCTTCCCACCCTCACTGTCCTTCTCCCCATCTCTGACGGCTTCTATTCCCACCCAGAAAGCAGAACCCCCAAACTGCCCAAACTTCTCCAGGGGTGCAGAAGGGGTGTCTGCAGCATCGCCCCCACCTCGCCACCCCCTTCCACCCCCACCTCCAGCCCCCCCAGGCAGGGCAGGGACAGTGGATGGCCCATCACCCTGCCCGGGGAGGTGACACTGCCACCGGGGCCATCAAGAAGCTATGGCAGATATGGCTGAGATAGCAGCAGGGAGCCCTGGAGACAAGGGGGACGTGGGGCTGGGGCTGCTGGGCAGCTTCCCCCCCATAAGATAAACCCAGAGCTGGGCTGGGAGACAGGGAGAGAGGCAGGGAAAATTCTAAAAAAAAAAAAAAAAACAAACTGAAAAACCGTGTGTTAGAAAATGCTCATTTATCCAGGGAATCTGTTGTTTTCCCTTCTCCCTCCCTTTTCTGAACCCCCTTTCCTATTTCTCATCATATTTCTCATTGGGGTTGGACTGGATGAGCTTCGAAGGTCCCTTCCAACCAAAACTATTCTGTGATTCTATGATCATGGCCATGTCGGTTATTAAATCCATATCGAAGTTGAATATAAAACCCTGTCATCCCCACCAGCCCCAACCACTCCACGTTGCCTGGACCACCCTTCCCACCCCAAAAACTGAGAATTTCCCCTCTTTTGGCTTTTCCTTACCATTCTGTCAGCCCCTCTGTGAGATGCTGTGGAATGAGTGGGACTCTGGCTGCTCCGGCACCGGGATCCTGGCCGGACCAAGGCTGATAGAGCTTGTTCCTGCCCTTAGGGTCAACAAGGAGCTTCTGGAAGGATAATGAATAACAGCCCGGCCCTTGGGCTCTGCCTGATTCCCGGGGGGAGGAGAGGGCCGAGCCGAGCGGGATCCGGACACGGATTTGAACCTGGGGTCCCGCACCCTCCGCGGATGATGGTTTTGGGAAGAAGATGCTTTAGAGGGTTTTGGGGAGAAGCCGCTTCTCTTTTGGGGGGTCCTCACCCCGGGGAGGGTCCCCTGAACCTGCAGCCTTTGCACTGGGAAAAGGGGGGAATAGGAAAAAGGTGCTGCCAGGTTTGGGGGACCCGGCAGCGGGTGAGGCGATGGTCTCACTGCATCGCAAAATGGGTGCTGGGGGTCTTTGTAGAATCACAGAATCATTTTAGTTAGAAAAGACCCTCAAGATCATCAAGTCCAACTGTTCCCCCACCCCTGGCACTGCTCCATGTCCTGAGAACCTCATCTCCGTCTGTCCAACCCTCCAGGGATGGTGACTCCAGCACTGCCCTGGGCAGCCTGTTCCAATGCCCCACAGCCCTTTGGGGAAGAAATTGTTCCCCAGATCCAACCTCAACCTCACTCCCTGTTTTGCAAGGCGGAGGGTGTTGTTTTGCACCCCAAATTTGCTCGGCTGCCCCACGGGGAGCAGAGGGGGGTCAGGGTCTGGGCAGGTTACAGGTCTCATCTGCAGGACGGCCAGCAGCAGCGGTTTGCAGCTCTGCAACCGCGGCTGTGCTTTGGTGATAAGCAAAACCTCCCCGGTCCCTCATTAAGGAGGGGATGATAAGGGTTTTTCTGCGCTGGCTAACTCGGACAAGGTGACCCCCCCGGAGCACCGGGCAGGGAACCGCCGCTGCCTTCGCATGGTGCTCGGAGACTCATTTTTTCCAGCACAATCCCCCCAAATCGCTTTTTAATTACAGAGCAGGAGTTGCGTAGCCTGCGAAGGACCTCGCAGCAGCTTTTTCCCCGGGTCTTCACATCCACCTTCAAAGCTCCTTGACCTCCTGACCATCCTGAAACCCTGATGAGGTTTGGTTGGTTTTTTTCTATTTCTTTTTCCTGGCTGCAACTCAGCAAATTAATGATTAATCCTCTGACACGCCTTCGAGCCCAGAGAGACCCCAGATTGGGGTCAGATACCTCCACGCTGGGTCCAAGTGCTGTGCAAAGGTCATCAAAACCTCCCAAAAATACCCTCCGAGTGTTATTCATTAACAGTGCGGGGTGAGGGGGATGCAGGAGGGACACAGCTCTGCCCCATCGCCACTGTCTGGACCAACTCCTGTTTTCATGTGGGAGGGTTGTCCCAGCTTGGCTAATGACTGCAGAACAGCAGGGAATAATTAAATTAAATGGAAAAAAAAAAAATGGTGTTTTGCCAGGTGTCAAGGCTATTTGTGAAATTATTTATGAATTTTTGGGTGGGATGGGAAATGCCCTGGCGTGCTGCAGAGTCTCTCCTGGAGGGATCCGGGCGGCTGGAAAATCCAGAGCAAGGAAGGATTCAACCCCCCGAAGTCACCCTGGGGACTGGGAGACCAGTTCTCAATGGGCGTAAATCACGGGAGCGCGATGCCAGGGGCTGCTGGGGGTGGGACAGGGTCCCTGCCAGGGTGACACAGGGTTATTGGGTGCCCTGGCCTGGCCGGGGGTCTCCGAAGAAGCCGAAATGGGGTTGGAGAATGGGAGAGACCCCTCTGTGCGGCTGCTGGTGCTGAGCCGGTGCAGCAGAGCCCTGCCCCAAGGTCCTGCCTCTGCAGCTGTTGCTTTGCTGGCACATCTGGGACGCAAACGGCAAATGCATTCCCAGATTGCAATGCACCGCTAAATTGCAATGAGTTCCCAAATTGCACTGCATTCCCAATTTGTAGTGCATTCCCAAATTGCAATGCACTCCCAAATTGCGATGAATTCCAAAATGGCAATGAGTTCCCAGTTGCATTGCACTCCCAAATTGCAAAGCACTCCCAGACTGCAGTGCATTCTCAAACTGCTGTGCGCTCCCAAATTGCAATGTGTTACTAATTGTGATGCACTCCCAAATTGCAATGAGTTCCAAAATTGCAGTGCATTCCCAATTTGCACTGTATCTCCACATTGCAACGTGTTACCAATTGCAATGCACTCCAAACTTGCAGTGATGTCCCCAGATTGCAACACACACCCAGATTGCAATGCGCTCCCAAATCACACTCCGAAATTGCAGTGCACTCCCAAATTGCAGTGCATTAACAATGCCAATGAATTCCCAAATTGCAGTGCGCTCCCAAATTGCAATGCATTAACAATGCAAATGAATTCCCAAATTGCAGTGCACTCCCAAATTGCAGTGCATTAACAATGCCAATGAATTCCCAAATTGCAGTGTGCTCCCAAATTGCAAGAAGCCTCTATTGCTGCTGTGCTGGAGGGGTAGATGTGAGACTCTGCCTCTGAGCTCCCATGAAGATGGGATTTGCCCCAAAATTTGGCTTGTGACTGGAGCTTTCCCCCTGTCCCCTGCCCATCGGGCTCCTCCCCAGAGCTGCCTGCGCTTGGGGGGGCTCCCAAAGTTACTGCCTCCCCTACAGGAGTGGGGAAACTGAGGCAGGGGTGCTTTGCTCAAGCTCCTTCGGTGTCTGAGCCAGGCAGGAATCAGGTGGGGTTTGGCTTTTTCCCTTCTTTCTTCTCCGTTTAAAAATAAACCAGACGAAATTTAATTATGGGCAGCTTTTATTCTTTACTTCTCAATCTCCAAGGGCTTTTTTTTTTTTCCTCTTTTATGAGTTAATTGCTTCCTTTCTGCAGTGGGGCCAGAGAACAACGGCTGGAGGAGGGGAAGACAGGACTAGAGTTGGAGCCTGGGTGGGAGCAGGGACATGTTGTCCCTTCATTGTCCCCACCGGGCACAGCCACCGTCCCACCATGTCCTCCCCGCAGCTCAGCATCCCTCCTGCAGCACCCATGGGTGCCTCGCAGCCCTGGACGGAGATACCAGTTAAAAGCAGAGGAAAACAGCACATTTCCAGGGGTTTTGGTCCAGGGGACAAGCAGAGCTGGTCACATCGTGCCACCCTCGTGCCAGGGTGGGTTTGGGGGGGGTTGACGCTGCCATTCGAGCCATGCAAGGACATGTTGGACCCAGGGGGACCTTCGCCCTCAGCACCCAGCAAACGGGGTGTTTTCAGGCCATTCGGGGCTGAAATATTAACCGAGCATCCCCAGGGTAAAAGCTGTGCTGTCCCAGAGTCCAAGGATGGGTTGAAATTTAACTGGGTGCCATCAAGCTTGATGGGTGCAAGGGAGCGCGGCGGGGTGCAGTCCTGTCCCCAGCACCCAAACCCCAGGGGCAAAGGGAACCCTGCCCGTGGGTGCCTGAGCCAGAGACTGGTATGGGGTAAAGTCCTGGAAGTGCAGAATTAGGATTAGGATTAGGATTAGGCCCATCTCTTTCCCACAGCAGCCCTGAGCCCATGCCCCAGAGCAGCTGTGGTTTACCTGTATATTCGTACGTTTTGTCCCGTTGCAGGTTTTTCAGGAGCAGCCCAGCAGCCGTGGGTTTTCCAGCCCACCCGCTGTGTGCGTGGGGCAGGGTTGCCCTGACAGACCCTGCCAAGAGGTCAGCCCTGGGTTTGGGGCTCTGCACCCTCCTCATCCCCCAGCATGGCTCTGCCAGGCTCTGCCTGCACCCCGTGTGTGCACCCTGTGTCCCATGTGTGCACCCTGCGTCCCATGTGTGCACCCCTTGTATGCACCCTGCATCCCATGTGTGCACCCTAAACCCCATGTTTGCACCCTGCATCCCATGTGAGCATCCTGCATCCCATGTGTGCACCCTGCATCCCATATGTGTGCACCACACATGTGCACCCTGCACCCCTTGTGTGCACCCCGCGTGTGCACCCTGCATCCTGTGTGTGCGCCCCAGTGCCTGCACCCTATGTGTTTATCCTGCACCCCAGTACCTGCAACGTGCACTTTGTATCTGCACCCTGCACCCAGTGCCTGCACCCTGTGTGTGCACCCTGCACCCCAGTAGCTGCAATGTGCACCTTGTATCTGCACCCTGCACCCAGTGCCTGCACCCTGAACTCCGTGTGTGCACCCTGCACCCCATGTGTGCACCCTGCACCCCACTCCCTGCACTGTGCACCCTGCACCCTGTGTGTGCACCTTGCACCATAGGTATCCAGCCTGCACCCCCATGCCCTGCCCCTGTATCCCGCACCTTGTGTGCGCACCCTGCACCCTGGTGCCTGCACACTGCACGCTCTGTGTGCACCCTGTGTGTGTACTCTGCACCTCCAAACCCGCACTGTGCACCCTGGGTGTGCAGCCGGCACCCTGGTGTCTTCACCCTGCACTCTGTGTGTGCACTTTGCACTGCACGTGTGCATCCCAGTGCCCACACTGTGCACCCTTGATATGCACCCTGCACCCCATGTGTGCACCCCGCATCCCAGTGCCTGCACCCTGTGTGCACACTACACCCCGGTACCTCCACTGTGCACCTCATGCTTGCACCCTGCACTCCATTTGTGCACCCTGTGTGTGCACCCTGCACCCCATTACCCACACCGTGCACCCCATATGTGCAGCCTGCACCCTGTACTCTGTGCACCCTGCATCCAATGTGTGCATCCTGCACCCCATGTGTGCACCCTGCATCCCAGTGCCTGCACCCTGTGCGTGCACACTACACCCCAGTACCTGCACGGTGCACCCCATGCTTGCACACTGCACCCCACATGTGCACCCCATGTGTGCATATTGCACCCCATGTGTGCAGCCAGCACCTTGCACTCCATTTATGCACCCTGTACCCAATGTGTGCATCCTGCACCCCATTACCCACACTGTGCACCCCATGCGTGCAGCCAGCACCCTGGACTCCATTTATGCACCCCGCACCCAGTGTGTGCATCCTGCACCCCATTACCCACACCATGCACCCCATGTGTGCAGGCAGCACCCTGCACTCTGTTTGTGCACCCTACACCCAATGTGTGCATCCTGCACCCCATGCGTGCACCCCACAACCCAATGCCTGCATCCCACGTGTGCACCCTGCACTCTGTGTGCACCTTGCACCGTGTGTACGCAGCCTGCACTTTGCAGCCATCTGTGCAGCCTGCACCCTGACACCTGCACCCTGACACCTGCACCCCGTGTGTGCACCTTGCACCGCAGCCCGTGTCCGCGCCCTGCACCCCGTGCACAACATCCTGCAGACATTTCCCATCGGAGACTCATCGCAGAGACCCCATAGGGCTCAGAGAGATGGGAGAAAAAGCTGGGGGTGACCGTCCCCCCCCGACCCACTTGTCCCCTGACTACAGCACAACTGCCACCACTTCCTTTGCAGCAGAGCCAGAACACCACCTCTGCCACTGTCCCCTGCTGCCACCTTGCTCAAGCCCTAAAAAAACCCCTGTGTAGGACAAATAATGAGAAATAAAGCTTTAATTCCTGCAAACAGCCTGCAGGCAGCCTTGCAAACCCTGCCATGTCCCCAGGGCCGGGTCCAGGACATGTTGGGTGCTGCCACTGTCACCCACCCGCTCGGAGCGGCTGGGCCTCCGCTCCCCTGGGGACACAACAGGATTTTGCCTCAACATCCATTTTTCCTGTTGCTCTCCAAGGTGAACGGTAGGATTTGTAGAGCAGGAATCGCAAGCTTGTCTTAAAAACTAAACCCAGCTTCGGTGAACTGCCCTGCGAGCTCCAGGAACTGCCCCTTGTGTCAAGGCTTTGCGGGATTATTTCTTCCAAGCCCCTGCTGGTCATATCAGGGCTTTGAAAACCCACCCTGAGCTTTTCCAGACGTTTTCTTCTCTCTTTTGAAACTGAAGAGCTGAGAGAGGGGCAGGACAGAGCTGCAGCGCATCATGCAGGTGGAGGGAGACAACACCATTTTTGCTGGTACGAGCTCCCCAGCTCTGCAGCATCCCGAGGATCATGGTCCCTTTCCCTTCACCCAAACCACCACGAGCGGCTTCCAGCTCCGAAAAGCAGCGGCCCAGAGGAGCTCCATGTGCAGCCAGGTTTATTTCTTCATTTCAGGCTCCATCCGTCGCGCTGCGGGGCTGTTGGGGCAGCTGGTGCCGTCGCTGATGTTTGTGGAATAAACCCCCCAAAAGACAGAGTGAGGCCCTGGGGGAAACCAGGGTGGGATTTTGTGTGTCTCCTGCTGGGGTCTGTGTTGCTCTGGCTGTGCCAGCAGCGAGTCCCCAATCTGCTGGGGCTCTGCTGGTTTGCTGGTCCCCAATCAGAAGGTATTGGGGTGTCTCCACCCCCACCAGGCACCCTGGGCTCGCTCCATCCCACCCACCCATGCGCTGGACACGCTGAGGATGCTGCACGTGTCCTCGTGTGGGATGGAGGGTGGGTGCACCCAGGGGACCGAGAACGTGGGAACCCCAGGGACACGAGAGCACGAGTGTGATGGGAGCGGCTGAGGGAGCTGGGGGTTCAGCTGGAGAACAGGAGCTGAGGGGAGACCTTCTGATCTCTGAACTGCCTGAAAGGAGCTTGGAGCCAGGGGGGTCGGGCTCTGCTCCCCAGGAACAAGCGCCAGGAGCAGAGGAAACGGCCTCAAGTTGCACCAGGGGAGGTTGAGGTTGGATGTGGGAACAATTTCTTCCCCAAA
>VWYH01005893.1:137654-149229 GCA_013399365.1 Pampusana beccarii
TTCCCCCTTTTTTGTGTTTTTTTTTTTCCCCCCAAGGAAGAAGTGTTACCTGGATCCTCCTGAGCAATTTGCTCCCATTTAACGAAACATTTCAAGCACCTGCGCTCTCCAGAGGAAAAAAGGGTTTGATTTATCCACTGAAAACATGTCTGGAGGCTGCTTGTCACCCCGAGGTGACAGCACGGGGACATCTCGCTATTGTCACAGCCAAATAAATCCCCAGCCCCTGGGACGGGGCTCACAGCATCGCCCAGCGAGGATCCTGCAGTTCCCCCCCCCCATTCCTTTTTCCTGACCCCTCTGGGCACCTACAAATAAATCCAATTAAACCCTGCGCTGCTGACGATGTAGCAGCCGGCTCATAATTAGCTGATATTTAGAAGTGTAATTAAAATTCCCCCCCAGCGGACGCGTCTCGGGGCTGGCGAGTCCTGCTCGCTGCTGTTTGATGGTGTGAAACCCGGTGTCTGAGACCTCCCCAAAGAGGGGTGGAGGGTTTGGGGGATCCCAGCAGCTCCCACCTCCCATGTGGGGCTGATGGGTCCATCCCAGCATCACCGCGCCGGCCCCTGGACCGCCCGGCATCTCCTGGATCTCCGGCATCTCCTGGATCTCCGACACCAGCACAAAGCCACCTCTGTTCCTCACACAAGGAGCCCTTGCAAAACCCTCAAGGGCTCTTTTTTTTCTCTCCATTGTTTCTTGAGTTATTCCGGGCTTTTTTTAGCACTGTCTTTTTTGAAAGACTCGCCCCCTTGGAAGCCGCTTCGCAAGGAAAAAGCCCTGGAGGTGCTGGCATTTGCGGGCTCTGCCTTCCTCCCCCTCCACTTCATCTCTTTTAAAAGGCGCAGGAATCAACCCCATCCTCTCGCCGGGACGGGAATTAAACCCAGAGCTCCCGAGTGGATGGGATGCCGAGATGACACCGGGTTCAAGCTGTGCTGAGGGGCAGCGCTGGTCCCCCGGCCACCCCAGTCACTCAGGAGCTGCTACAATTGGGTTTTAATGGGGGACAGGGGCTGCAGCCCAATATCCTTCCCCACAAGCATCTCACCAGCTTAGCAAAATCCAAACCAGGCACCACCAGCTCATCTCCCCATCCTCAGCAAGGAGCTGGGGACCCTCCCAAGGATGGGTTGTCCCCACCACAATGGGTTGGGTGAATGTCCCCATCCTTCAAATCCCACCCCCGGGGAACACAAGGACGGGGCTCGGTGGTACCCCAAGGGGTTTGGAGCAAAGGGACCTCAGGTGTCCCAGCACGGGATAAAGTCACCGGGGAGCTCAGCTGTGTCTTCATGGGAAGGAAAAGGTGAAGGACAACCAGGGGTACAAGTGCCCAAACCTTGCTGAGAAACAGGGACCCATCGTGGGAAGCTCCTCACCAGTTTGTCCAGGAAAACCACCAGGTCCTGGGGACAGGAGGAGAGAAAGGGTCAGGTCCTGGCTGGGACCGTGGCCCACCAGCCCACCGCCCCCGTCCTGCCCCTGCAGCTCCTCACCTTGCAGATCTGCTCCTGCGAATATTCTTTTATATCTGCACAAAAGACACAACTGCCATTATTTTACCATCCCCACATTTCTGTGGATGTGTTCGGCACCCATCGGAGCCACAGGAGGAGCAGAACAGCTCCCACCCCCCCAGGAGAAGACTCCTTCACCCATCTTCTCCAGGGCTGGACTTCAGGACAGGCAGCTCCAGCCCCAGACATCCCCATCCCCAGTACATCCCAGTAAACCCAGCTCACCTGGCGGGGCCGTGGACTCCCCGTAGCCCTTCATCTCCAGAGCGATCACCCTGAATCCAGCATCGGCCAGCGCGGGGATCTGGGGGGAAACCATCAGCTTCTGGAGGGCACGGAGAACCCCGGAGCACCCCTGCCCACCCCAGCACACCCAGAGATGTCCCCAGGGGCAGCTGGTGACACTGGAGGGTGGGGAACACTCCTGGGTTATCCCCTGCGTCCCTCAAAGCTGAAGGCAGGGTGGTGGGACAGCCCCAGAATGCCCCAGGAGTGGTGGCCGTGCACTCCCTCCACCCCAGCATCCCACCCCCACCCATCCATTCATCCATCCACCCATCCATCCATCCACTCATCCATCCATCCACCTATCCATTGTTCCATCCATCCATGCATCCATCCATCCATCCATCCACCCATGTCCCCGTCCCCTCCATCACCTGGTAGCGCCAGGAGAGCCAGGTCTCGGGGAAGCCGTGGCAGAGGCAGATGACAGGGCCTTGTCCCATCTCCACAAAGTGCAGCTGGACGCCGGGCTGGAAGGGACAGAGACCCCTCACCAGCCCTGGGTGTCACCCCCCAACCCTCCACTCACCACCCCCACCAGCACAGTTTGGCCCCTGGGGGGGATGGAGACGACCTGAGTGATGGGACAAGCTCAGCATTCCCCACCCCAGAGGACAAGTGACACCCCAACAAGCCACCCCTCGGCTGGCACCTCCTTGCATGGAGCTCAACACCCTCCCCAGGACACCTGACCCCCCCCCCAAGCCTGGGGATGCCTTGTCACCCAGGCAGACCCCTACCCGGATGGGCACGTAGCCGTGGGTGATGTTGGATGGGTCACACGTGGTTGGCAGTGGCTCTTCTTGGTCAAGAAGCTGCGGGGTGAGGAGCACAGGGTGAGCGGTGGCCGCGGCGGGATGTCCCCACCACGGGACAGCCACACGTCTGAGGTCCAGGGGATGAGGTTGGGGGGGTGGGCAGCGTTGGCAGGAGGTCACTGTCCCCATCACGTTGGTTCCCAAAGCCACCCGCAAGTCCTGCGCCAGCACCGTGTCACCGCAAAGCCCAGAACACCTCAGGTTGGAAGGGACCCGTAAGGGTCATAACGTCCAACCCCTGCTCCTCACCAAAGCCTTACTAAAAAAAAAACTAGTGACTTTACAATGAAACCTAAAAACACGAGTGAAGTGCACCACGAAGGTTCAAAGCGAAATGACATTTAAAAGAACCAAAGGAAGCCTTTAGTTTCCAAACAAGTTTTTAAACAATCTGGGCGCCCCAAAACATCAAATATCTTTACAGTGAACCTCATAAATCTGGGAGCCTGACACGATTTGAGTTGGGCAACACCACGAGTCAAGATGCCAACTTCAAGTGGTTCCCTTGCGCATGAGGGGGCTCGGTGGACCACGGGGAGGAAGGACAGGAAAACAGAGGGAAGGGGGAATAAAGGAGATAAGAAATGGGCTGGTGAGGCGTGACCAGGTCATGTCAACACCTTTGCGTGTTCCTGCCTGCCTCCACCCGCCCATTCTGCGCACAAAGACCAGTAGGATTTATGCTGGCGCTTCTGTTGGATTTTCCCCATTTCAACACTAAAAACTTTCCCTATATCACTAGAAATGGAAGAAGTGACTGTATAATTAAAGCAGAGGGAAAAAAAAAAAACCCAAGCCCAGGACACAAGCACCACTTGCAGAGCAGCATCGCTGCCCGAGGGGTCCATCCCACCCATCGCTCCAGGGACCCCAGGAGAGCGGGGGACGGGGGGGCCCAGACCACACCACGTACCTGGACACCCGAGAGCTGCTCCAGCTCCTTGAGGACGGTGTCGGTGTCCCTGACGAGGACGGTGGCCATGCCCATCTCCTGAGCCGGCTTCAGGTTCTCCCCGAGGTCATCCAGGAGGATGGCCTGGCGACGCACCAGCCGGGGCTCAGCACCCAGTCTGGGTGCTCGGAGGGACCCCCCGTGCCCTGTTTTTTGCGGGGGGCGGTGACGGCCGTACCTCCTGTGGTTTCGCTTGCAGAGCGTCCAGGGTGTAGGTGTAGATCTGGGGATCCGGCTTCTGCACCCCGAGGCGGCAGGACTCGATCACCAGGTCGAAGTGCCGGTGCAGCATGTTCATCAGCGTGGCCGTGAAGAGCCGCCCGGCGCTGTCGTCCACCCAGTTGTTGGTGAGGACGCAGGTTTTAAACCCTAGGAAAGGGCTGGTTTTCCCACGCCGGTCCCCCAAAAGCACTTGATTTCACTTCTCCTCCCCAAGCCACATCTCTCAGACCTTCCCAGCCTAAAATTCCCCATTTACAAGGCTCTGTCTGGAACAAGATTACCCAGCAGGAGATAACAGGGTGCTCGACAGGAGCTTACGCCCAATTTGTACCTCTAGAAAAGCAAATCTGAACCTTCAGGACATGAGTCAGAGCTCGGGGACACTGAGATGCTGAGGATGAGCTGATGGACCCATCACAGCGCGGGGTGAAGGGCTACGGCATCCTGCTAATTCCTGGCTGGGTGATTACACGTCTGATGGATTTGGCAGCAGGGCTCGGAATATTTAGTTAGAGATGCTGAGAGAGCACTTTGATAGAATCACAGAATCATTTTGGTTGGAAGAGCCCCTCAAGATCATCGAGTCCAACCATTAATTCAACCCTGGCGCTGCCCCATGTCCTGAGAACCTCATCTCCGTCTGTCCAACCCTCCAGGGATGGTGACTCCAGCACTGCCCTGGGCAGCCTGTTCCAATGCCCCACAGCCCTTTGGGGAAGAAATTGGTCCCAGATCCAACCTCAGCCTCCTCCTGATGATGACGAGGGACTGAGCAGGGACCCCGTGGCGGGACCAACCAGGACCTCCATGGCAGCTGCTCAGGAGGGCAGCAGCACCCTGACTCCATCACCCCTTGCCCCTAAACCCCCCTGGCACCCACCGTTCCTCCGCAGCACCTTGGCCGCCTGCAGCAGGGGGGAATTGATGGTCCCCTTGGCCGCCATCTCCTCGAAGATGCGGGAGACGGAGAAGGTGGGCGGCAGGGTGATGCCCGAGGCAGAGGCGTGCTGCCGGCAGCCCTCTTCCATCTCCAAAAAAAGCTGGAAAACACCCTCAAAGTCATTCAATAAACCCCCCAAAAATAAAATAAAGCCCATCTCGGAGCCTGCGCTCCCCCAGCGCATCGGAGCATCCGTGGTGCTCCACGGTTGGTACCCGAGAGCTCACCTGGGACAGGGTGAT
This sequence comes from Pampusana beccarii, assembly GCA_013399365.1. NCBI lineage: Eukaryota > Metazoa > Chordata > Aves > Columbiformes > Columbidae > Pampusana > Pampusana beccarii. The sequence continues at coordinate 142,637 of VWYH01005893.1, forward strand.
CTGTCCCCTCATCGCTTTGACGTAAGGGCTGTTGGAGCCGCCAGCAAACAGCACATTTCGCAAGAAATTACTGCAAGGAGAAGGAGGGGAGGTCAGCTGGGGGGTACCCCAACACTGGGGGGGTTGCCCCAATACCCGGGGGGTGCTGGGGTGCACTATGGGGAGAGGGATGCTCCGTGTTGGGGATATGGAGCTGCCTAAATCAGTCCCGCTCCCTCTTCCATCATCTCCCAGGACTGGAGCATCACTTCATTACAGCACCGGGAGATCGCTGCCCATTTATTTCTCGCTGGCAGTTCAATTACTTCGCCCTGCAGATAAACGAGCAGGGAGTTTCGACACGAACAACAAAAAAAATAAAATAATGCAAAGAGTAAGGGTATTTTGTAAGCTGAATCTCAGGGAAAATAATTTTCCCCTATCACAAGATCGTGAAAGGCCTTCTCGGGCGGCAATAAAACAAGATTATAGCCCCTGGCCTTAGGACAAAGCTCTCCTCCAAGTCGATAAAAACGTGGCTCAGTTAAAAATAAACGGCTTTACCTTTTCCAGCAGGATTGCTGTCATCTCTTTTTTAATATAAAACGAAGCAAAAAATATGTTTGATGGCCTGATAATCTGGGAATTTATTGCTCCATCTGCTCCACGTCCTCCAGCATTTAGCTATTTAATATTTTATTCCTTTTTTAACTCCTTGCTTTTTTTTTTTTTTTAAACACCCACACGCTGCTTGGAAATCCCAACGTGTTGGGCAATACAGACAGAACCTGTTTGGGAGCTTTTGGGATTAGTAATTCTTAAATATCTCATATTAAATGGGGCAAAGGGCTCAGTGGGACTCCAGAGGCTGTTTGGGACCCACTCGGGGATCCAATTTTCTGGGTTTTGTCAGCTCCAGCTTGTGCATTTAGTTGTGTCAGGTCTCAGCGCTGGGGAAGGGATGAACTTAATTAATTATCTTGCTTAATTAAGTATTAGATGCTCTTCTTACTGCTTCTGCAAACATCCCCTATGGCAACCTGGGGGTTAGTTTTAACTGCTGAGTTTCACCGCACAACCAGGACGGGATCCTCCTCAGCCTGCACGCCATATATACACAGGGACCCCAACCTGCACCCCACACCCAGGACAGGGGGTCCCCAACCTGCACCCCACACCCAGTCCTGCGCTCCTGCTGCCCAGTCGCGCACACTCCGTGCGGGCGGGCGCCGCACACACAGTGTTGTCGCCTCGTCTCTACGTGTCTCGGGCCGAGCGGCGACTCCCCGAGGCGCGGGCGGAAAAGCGCCGCCGGGCCAGGCCGGGCCGGGTCAGGCCATACCTGGGCAGAGCGCAGTCCCGCTCGCAGGAGCGCAGGAAGTGCTGCAGGCCTGACCCGAAGAGCACGCCGCCAAGGTCGAACAACACAGCCCGCCGCGCCATGGCCGCCCCACTGCCGCCGACACCCGGACTCGAACCCGTGATCCCCACTCCTCCAGCGCTGGGGCCAATCCACACCCCGCAGGCCCCGCCCATGAGGCCTCGCCCCCTGCCTGGATCCTGCGCTGGGTCCTAGCGCCGCCGTTCGGCGGCTGTCGCAGAGGGCACCCCTGCGCGGAGGGAACCCAGCTTTGTCCCACCGGCACCCTCCCGATCCCGGGAGGCTTTGGGTCCCTGTCCCCATGGCTGTGGGTGGCAGCCCACCGCCCTCCTGCTGCTGTGAGTGCTTGCCCCTCCACCCGTTCCCTGTCTCTGCTCCTCGGGGTTTTGCCCATAATCGCGTGTTTTTTTCCCACTAACGAGGAGCCCGGGACCCCCTTCAGGTCCCCGCAGCACCTCAGGGTGCAGCAGCACCCACTGACCCAACCTGCCTGCACCCAAATCCTAATGGGGCTGGGAAGGGGCAGGGGGGCACAGGCCAGACTGGCCATGTGTGCTGCGGATGTGCACACGCATGTTCGTGCATACATGCAGGAACACATGCACACATATACGCACATGTGTTCACATCCATGTGCTGGCACATATGTACGTGCAAATGGACAGAGAAAAATGCATGTGTGCAAGCATGCGCATATGCAGGCATGCATATACAGCTACAGGCATGCATGTATACATACAGACATACATGTACACATACACACATGCATGCACACATACACACATGTGTGCACACATACACACGTGCACATGCACATACCTGCATGCACACATACAGGCATGTACGCACACACATGTGTGTGCACATATATGCGCATGGGTGCACAAACATATGCACACATGTGTGCATATGCAAAACACGTGTGTGTGTGCGGAGCATGTGTGCACACCACCAGGCACGTTGCTGAGGGGGTGTGTGTGCACTGTTCAGCATGAGTGTGCGTGTCTGAGCACATGTGTGTGCACTGAGGCTGTGTGTGCACTGCCAGCCGTGTGTGCACTGCCAGGCATGTGTGTGCACACGTGTGCACTGCTGAGCACGAGTGTGCACCACCAGGCATCCGTGTGGGCACGGAGCACGTCTGTACACACAGCACGCGCCTGCGTGCCAAGCACATATATGCACAAGCGTGAATGCTGCCCGACCACTTCAGCAGCCCTGAAGCCCCACAAAGAGGCGGCCCCGGGGGGGGACACACGACCCCCCGTGCACCCCAGACCAGCCCTGACATACCCAGTGCCACACCCGTGTCCGTGGCGTGTGCGTGGGGCCCCCTCCCTCGGGGATCCACCGGCATTGCCGTGCGGTGGCGGCCGCGTCGCCGAGCGGTGAGCGGGGCGGGGGGGACCGGGGGGGATCGGTAGCAGTTTCGCAATCCCAGCCCCGTGCCTCAGTTTCCCCACCTGCCAAACAAGCGGTGGGATGCTGGAGGAGGGGGAGCTGGGAGCGGTAACTGCACCTCTGCACAGTGCAGCAAGGCTGGGGGGGGATGTTCTTTGCTAATGGGGAGGGGCAGAGTTATTTTAGGGGGGCTCAAGCCCGGACAAGCTATGCATTTTTCAGCAACGGGGCTCGGTGTCCCCCATCCCCTGTCCCCAACGTCCCGCTGTCCCCGGGACCCCCCCTTTCCCCGTCCCGGGGTGGTCCAGCGCCGGGGGGGTGGATGAACCCCCCTCGCTGCCTCCCGCCAGCTCCCAGGCTTTTCCTCCTCCCATCGCGGCGGGGGCAGCTCTGGCTCAGCCCCCTCCGCTCACCCCAAACCCGGGGCCGGCAGCGGGGCCGCAGCCCCCCCCCGACTTCCAGCCGCCGCCGCCCCGAGCCCAGATTCTCCCTAGGAAATAAAGGTGGGAGCATTTTTTTCGGGGTGGGGAGGGGGGGGAAGGAAGAATTTTGCTGGGCTGTTGCTATTCCGGTGCAGCCGCGGTGCCAGCGAAATGCCAGCACGGCGACGCCTCTGAGACCCGGCCAACTCATGGCAGGGCTGGGCCGCCGCTGTCTCTGCTTCCCGCTGCCCCCCACCCCCTATTTTTGGGGGCCCCTCTGCTCCTAACCGACCCCCCCACACTCCTGCCAGGTGTGGGGCTGAGACCTGAGAAGCTCATTTCCCCCCACGATGCTGCAGGGATTCGGGATGCCCGTGGGAGCCCCCTCTTCTCCGCAGAGGGGCTTGGGGGGTGCAGGATGCTGGTGGGGACCCCTCCGAACCCCCAAACGGCCGCGCCCGCCGCCTCTGGCACCCGGTCCCAGCGCCAAGACTTTGCGGTGGCGGTTTTGAAAGAGCCGCATTGTCTGCACCCTCCCACCGCCTGTCCCCCCCACCGTGGCCTCCTGCTTTGCCCTGGCTCCCCAGGGGGAGTTTGGGGGGTCAAGGTGCCCCCCAGCAGGCTCAGCCTCACCCCAGCCCTTCCAGCCTTCAACTTAACCCCTCAGTGCCTCAGTTTCCCCATCGCTATGCTCCATGTGTTGTGCTCTGGCGGGGAAGTTGCAGAAAGGGTCCCCCCTTACCCCATTGGGGTCCTTCATGGTGCGGGGATGGTGGGTACAGCACCCCCAAATCCCAGCAGCCAGAGGTGTAGATGCATAGAAAAATAAGGGTGTTTAGGGGATTTTGCTGGTGTGAACTGGGAGGGACCCCAAAGGGTCTTAGAAGCGTCTCCGCCAGAGCCTTGCCCCCCCTGTTTCTCTTCGCTCCTGCAGGACACCATGGGGGGCCCAAACTGGTGCCTGCTGGTGGGGCTCTGCGCCCTTGTCCCCCCCATCACCACCCAGGGGGGACCAGAAGAGGACGTGACACCCAGCACCAAGGCGGAGGAGCTGGGGTACCACCTGGCCCAGGATGGGGACCCCCTCCGGGACCCCCAGCACTGCGGCATCACCTTCCACACCCCCAGCCCCTGCAGCCCCCCTGGGCCGCCCCCCTCCATCTCCCGCGATGAGCTGGATCATCTCAAGAACCTCTTGCGGGACACCAAGGCCAGCCTGAAGGACCTGGAGACGGCGGCCACGCTGGAGGACAACCAGACCCGTTACCAGGACATCATCACCGAGGCGCTTCCCGCCATCCATGGGGCCAACCTGGAATTTCGGGAGAGCCTGGAGAACGTCCGCAAGGAGCTGGAGGCTCATGTGGCTGAGACCGATCACCCACAGATGGCGGAGAAGAAAGAGAAGTAAGTGCTGTGCGGGGGGATGGACATGGGGAGATGTTCTGTGGAGCTGATGGCCCAAACTCCATGGCGGGGAGGCAGCCCCAGGCTGGGGACACTTTAAAGGGTCTGGGTGTCCCCAAGAGCCCCACAGCCTTTGTGTGGCTCTCAAGTGACATGTGGGGTTTGGATGCTCATCCGTGTGTGTGTCCCTGCCCTAGAGCCCCCGCAGCAGGGACAGTGAGGAGTCCTTGAGGGCAGGGTGCGGGGTGGGATGTCAGGAGGGGGGAGCTGTCGCTCCCAAACCAGTGACCCAGTGCAGCTGAGCCACAACGTGATGATGGAGCAGGATTGAGGAGTTGGGGGGTACCTCCTCACCTGGGTTGGGGACATCCCACTGGGACACCCAGAACTGCAGCATCACGCCCCTGCGGGGATGCTGGTGGGGACACTGAGTGCCCCTTGTCCCCCTCCCCAGGTTGCGGAAGGATGTCCGGGTGGTGGCCCACATGCTCCGGCTCACCAGCCAACTGGCCCAGAGCCTCGAGGCCGCGTCCCACCGGCTCCACGCCGAGCTGAGCCAGCGCCTGCAGAGCTCGGCCACCCGCGTCACCGCTGCCACCGAGCCCTAGGACAGCGGGGACGGGCCCTGCGTCACCCCGCACATGGCCTTGCTTGCTGGTAGGACCCCAACCCGGCTCATCTCCCGGCTTTTGGGGTGGCCGGGCTCCTCGTCCTGGTCCTGGGAGCTGAGGTTCTGCACGGGGGGGTTGTGAAACGGTTGGGGGCTGGAGGTGGCAGCGCCGGGAGGGGACAGGAGGTGCTGCCTGCGATCAGATGTCATCGCACACGGGGTGCCATCACGTGTAATGCCATTGTATATGTGATGCCATCACACATGTGATGCCATCACACATATGGTGCTATCGCATGTGTGATGCCATCGTGCACGTGATGCCATCGCACATGTGATGCCGTCACACACGTGATGTCACACACATGGTGCCATCACACACACAATGCCATTACATAAGTGATGCTGTCGCACACGCGATGTCACACACATGGTGCCATCACACACACTATGCCATCACACACGCGATGCTGTCACACACATGGTGCCATCACATACACAATGCCATCACACATGTGATGTCACACACATGGTGCCATCACACACACAATGCCATCACACACTCGATGTCACACTCATGGTGCCATCACACACACAATGCCATCACACACGTGATGCTGTCACACATACGACGCCGTCGCACATGTTGTCACACAGCAGAGCCCGGTGCCACCACGTGTCCCCAGCCCCATCGCTGGGCAAACCCCTCTGCGGGGGCTCCGTCCCAGCCCAGCACCCTCTGCTCTCCCGCTCCTCCAGCCACCCAGGCTCTCGTTTCCCCAGCTCGCCAGCCCCGTGTGCCACCACCTGAGCCCTTGCACCCACAGCCCTGCCTGAGCCGGGCTCCTGGGGCTCCCTAGAGCGTCTTAAACATTAATCCCAGCTTGGCTGCATCTCACTGGGTGTCCATCACGCAGACAGAGCCGCTGCCAGCCCTGGTGAATCCTTCTCACCCTTGGAAGCACCTCGTCCAGGCTTGGAAGAGCCTTTTTGACCCTGAGCTCTGGAACTTGGTGCCTCTGGGTGGGCAGGGTGGAGGGGATGGGGATGGAGATGAACCATCCGGTAATAAAATGAAGCCGGAACCTCCAGTACTCTCAGCCCGTTGAGGTTTGGGCAGTGGGAAAACAGCTGGAAGCAAAAAAATCCCTTCTTGATAGTAAGCTGTGAGGTTGGAGGGAATGGCCAGGGCCACCCCAGGGCACCCCAGTACCCCCAGTGCACCCCGAGCAGGGGCGGGAGGCAGGAGCAGCCCCGGGCAGCGGCGCTTCTGCAGGAATAAAGATGCATTGCGCTCGGCCAGGCGTCAGCCTTTTCTCTGTGTTCTCCCCATCCTCTGCGCTCCGAGGGAAAAGGAGGAGGGATGAGGTTGTCAATACACTGCCCCTCCACC
>VWYH01005893.1:150461-177487 GCA_013399365.1 Pampusana beccarii
CGATGTCACACTCATGGTGCCATCACACACACAATGCCATCACACACGTGATGCTGTCACACATACGACGCCGTCGCACATGTTGTCACACAGCAGAGCCCGGTGCCACCACGTGTCCCCAGCCCCATCGCTGGGCAAACCCCTCTGCGGGGGCTCCGTCCCAGCCCAGCACCCTCTGCTCTCCCGCTCCTCCAGCCACCCAGGCTCTCGTTTCCCCAGCTCGCCAGCCCCGTGTGCCACCACCTGAGCCCTTGCACCCACAGCCCTGCCTGAGCCGGGCTCCTGGGGCTCCCTAGAGCGTCTTAAACATTAATCCCAGCTTGGCTGCATCTCACTGGGTGTCCATCACGCAGACAGAGCCGCTGCCAGCCCTGGTGAATCCTTCTCACCCTTGGAAGCACCTCGTCCAGGCTTGGAAGAGCCTTTTTGACCCTGAGCTCTGGAACTTGGTGCCTCTGGGTGGGCAGGGTGGAGGGGATGGGGATGGAGATGAACCATCCGGTAATAAAATGAAGCCGGAACCTCCAGTACTCTCAGCCCGTTGAGGTTTGGGCAGTGGGAAAACAGCTGGAAGCAAAAAAATCCCTTCTTGATAGTAAGCTGTGAGGTTGGAGGGAATGGCCAGGGCCACCCCAGGGCACCCCAGTACCCCCAGTGCACCCCGAGCAGGGGCGGGAGGCAGGAGCAGCCCCGGGCAGCGGCGCTTCTGCAGGAATAAAGATGCATTGCGCTCGGCCAGGCGTCAGCCTTTTCTCTGTGTTCTCCCCATCCTCTGCGCTCCGAGGGAAAAGGAGGAGGGATGAGGTTGTCAATACACTGCCCCTCCACCCTCAAAACTGTGACCCCCCCACGAAGGGGACAGACCCCCCCCCAGCATCCACAACGTTTCCCACCACCCCCCAGCCTTCAATCCATCATCCCAGCAGCCAGCTCCTTTTTTCTTTCCTCCCCAGAAAAATCAATGTTGCTCGTCTTTTTTTCCTGATTAATTTGCTACGGTCTTACCTGACACATCCTTCTCCCTAATTCCCCTCCTCTGGTGGGCCCGGATCGATCTCCTGGAGCAGCCCGTGCGATATCCAGCTGCTCCCCATCCCTCTGGCATCCATCACTCCATCCTCCCCGCTCCTCATCACCCAGTTTTGGGATCCATCCGACACCCAACGCCCTCCATTTAGCTGCACAGGCAGCCTTGGGACGTGGCCATGGGCTGAGGCCCATGACACAAGGAGGGGGCTTTGCATCGCACCACTGGCTGTGGAGAGGTTCCCCGGGGCAGGGGAGGTTTGTCACGGTCGTTTGATACAACCGTGACATGGATGATTAAAAAATGGAGTGGTCTGATGCAATCGTGACATCAGTGAGACATCTGGATCACCTCAGCGTGATGTTCTCATCGGTGACATGTTCCTGGAGAGGGGACAACCCGATATCTGCCTGGCTTTGGCATCGGCTGCCATGGTGGTGAGGTGGTGGGATGTCATCTCCACGGTCCTCCCCATGGATTTCTGGTATCCAGCATCCCAAGGATGGTGGCAACAGCCCCATGGATGCCGGTAGGATGGGGGCTGGCAGCGGAGCTGGGAGAGCAGCAAATTCCAGTGCCCTCTGTGACCAGATCTGCCTTTTCATTAATCTCCCAGGGGAAAGGAAGCAAATTGTTGGGCAGGTCCCCCGGGGCTGGAAATTGCAGCCCTGGGCTTCGTTTGCAGGAAGGTCACGCATTAAATTTCCTTGCAGGAAGGAAGGAGAGAGGCTGCTCTGGGTCTTCATCCAGGAGGTGGGGAAGCAGCGCGGAGCTCTGGGTTTCCCACCCTTTCACAGTCTGAGAACCACCCGAAGTAGCCCTGTCCCCATCCCTGTCCTTGTCCCCTCGGATGGGGACACCTGAGATGGGAAGGGGGGTTGATGCTGGATGTTGCCATGGCTTTGCTTCCCCGGTTTTGCCACCATCCCCTTGGCAGTGTTTTACGAGGCAAATGTGGGCTGAGACAACTCAAGACCTTGCGCCCCGTTTTAACACAGAACAGGGGACATCGCTGCTCACCAGAGCTGCCATGGGCAGGTTAGAACCGAACCTGGGGTGGGGAAAGCCTGGTCTGGTGGGGATGTGGGCAAGCAGCCCCCTGCATTCCCCCAACCGTGCAAGAGCCTGGACCTTTGCAGTGCCCCTGCAGTGCCCTATGTGATACCCTGAGCAATGCCACATGCAATGCTGCACACAATCGTAGGATCATGGAATCATTTAGGTTGGAAGAGACCCTCAAGATCACCGAGTCCAACCAATGCCCCATGCAATGCCAGACACACTACCCTGTTCAATACCCCTTGCAGCGTCCTGTGCAATAATCTGTGCAATACCCCATGCAAAACCTCATGCAACCCTCCCTGCAATGCCCCATGCAATAATCAGTGCAATGCCCTGTGCAATAATCAGTGCAATACCCCCAGCAGTGTCCTGTGCAATAATCTGTGCAATACCCCCGGCAGTGTCCTGTGCAGTAATCTGTGCAATGCCCCGTGCAAAACCTCATGCAACGCTCCCTGCAGTGCCCCAGGCAATGCTCCCAGCAATGCCCCGTGCAATGCCCTGTGCAATAATCTGTGCAATACCCCCTGCAGTGTCCTGTGCAATAATCTGTGCAATGCCCCGTGCAAAACCTCATGCAACGCTCCTGTGCAGTAGCCCCTGCAATGCCCCATGCAAAACCCCGTGCAATGCCCCACGCAAACCCCATGCAATGCCCCATGCAATAATCTGTGCAGTGCCCCATGCAATACCCTGCAACCCCCCACGCAATGCCCTGTGCAACACCTCATGCAACACAGCTCTGCAATGCCCATGCAATGCCTTGCGATCCCCACTGCAACACCCCGTCCTGTGCTCCAGCTCCTCCACTCCTCAGCACTTCTCCTGTTCGCCCTCCCTCTCCCTCCCCATGCTCACACGCAAAGCCCAACACCCCCTTCCCTCTCCCCGCGGCTGATAGGTGCCTTGGGAGTGACAGGAATCCCTGTCTCATCCAGCCCTTTCCCACGCTGGGGATGCTCTGCCAGCGCATGGGATGTGATGAGGAGGGCCAGGGGAGCTGGTGTCCCTCCAGCCTTCCTCCCCCTCATCCTCCCCTCCTTCCCCGCCTGGCCATGACTCTCCCTCCTCCCCCTGTCCCTGTCGTCACCGCCACCACTTCGAGTAAGAGCCGAGACATCGCCACTGGAGCTCAGTCCTCGCCGGAGCCCTGCGTGGCACAGCAGCCCAGCCCCAGCATCGCAGAGGGAACGGGGACTTCGGGGACCCCTCCTCGCTCTTCCTGCAGCAGGTAAGGGGGTTCGTTTGGTCCAGGCTGGGTGGGAAGGAGAGAAGCTCTTTTTCCCTGCAAACATTCATGATTAAAGCTGTTTGCAGAGTGCTGAGGATGGGCAGGGAGTGACGGGGAGGCAGCAGAAGAGAAAGTTTTACAGCTGTGCCTGAAGTTCCCACCAAAAACAAACAAACAAACAAAATCCCGCACTGTCCCCCTTTAAAATCCAATAAATATTTATTCTCGCTTGCTCCCTGACTGCAGGTCGGGATGCCGAGCGCTTTGCCGGGCTCGCTGCAGTCGTGAGCATCCTCCGGTCCAGCTTTTCGCATCCTCGCGGGGCAGGTTCTTGCATCCCTCAGAAAAGCGGTTGGCAGGTCCCAGCCAGCAGCGTTTTTGCAGGCACGGAGGTGCCTCCCGGGTCATCGCTGCTGCGGGGTCAGCAACGCAGCAAACCCAGCGCTGGGGGTCACGGGGCAGCGGGAAATCCATCAGGGAAATGGTTTGGATACGGGGAGACAAGGCAGGGCTGCAGGTACAGGGCAGGACTGGTATATTGAGACATCTCAGCCAGGAGACGTATGTCTATAATTTCCCCTCCAGTTTGGCACAGTGGTCAGTGTTTCTTCTCCCGTTTCCCACCCCGCTTCACCATTCATGCATTAATCAGTTGAAAACTGCGCAGAAGATGATGATGAGTTAGGAGGATTTCGTGGGTTTACTGGCTCAGGGAGGAATTTAACCCAAAGGAGTTTCCTGTTTAGCAACATCAGCGCTGGCCTGGGAGCCTCCTTCTCTTGGGGATGGAAGGAGTAGCCCTCCTGGAGATGGGAGATGGGTCCTGGGGTCACAATCAGGTGTGGAGGAGTCACCTTGTAAAGAGGAGATTTTGGGACCTGGGCAGAGTGAGAGATTCCTCCCCTTGCAGAAATTGGCCATACTGGGGAGGGGAACCAAACACATCCATGGATAGATGTGTGGAAGGATGGATTAATGAACACACAGATGCATGGAAGGATGGATGGGTGGGCGGATGGATGGATGGATGGATGGATGGATGGATGGATGGATAGATGAATGGATGAATGGATGGATGGATGGATGGATGGATGGATGGATGGATGGATGGATGGATGGATGGATGGTTGAGGGTGGACAGTAAAAGGGTGATCCCTCTTCTCAGAAGTGAGTGTTCCTGGAGAAAGCAGCCCCAGCAGCTGATTTGGGGCTTGGTCTCAGCTCTTGGAGCAGCTGAGATGTTTCTCCCTCCCTCACCCTTGGGACATGAAGCAGCTTGGAGTCAGGGCAGAAGGATGTTTGAAACCAGTTATTTTCTGATCACCCCAGTAAGGTTTGCAGCACTGAGCTCCACCTCTGCTCTTACATCACCTGGGGACCAGAAACAGGGACAAGATGCTTTGGGGACATTTTCCCTTGACCCTGCCATGGTGGCAGCTCAGATGAGCTCCAGACGCTGGCTTTGAGGGGACCACAGTGTTGAGGTGGCATTGCGGTGACAGTGCCACTCTCTGCTGTCTTTCCAGGGATGAAATGTGGGGCGGGTGACTTGGCAGAGCATCCTGGACCACACACCCACCCTGGACCAGCTGTGTCCCTCCTGAGGTTCTCCCAGCCCACATCCAGCTCCACCCATGGCTCCTCCAGCGCTCGCTGATGGTGGGGACACAGAGGACACCCTGTCAGAGGTCCCCTGTGGTGGCTCTCCCTGCTGAGCCTCCTCTCCCACCACCCCCTGAGCTCGTCGCTCCCCCTGGTCCCTCCTGGGGGGCTTTGCAGACTGCTCTAGGGTGGGATCCACAGGGGACACTGGTACCAGGAGGATGTGGCGGCTGTCCCATGGCATCGTCCCCCTCGTCGCGTGGTGCTTTGTCACCTTCCAGGCAGGTAAGGATGGCTCTGGCTTTCCCTGGGGCACCCAAATTTCCTCCCCTTGATCCCTGCCTTCCCACGGGTGTCACCCACTGGTACCCGGGGGTAAAAATCCGGGGAGAGGAGAGGGGAGGGGAAGCTGAGGGGTGCCTGTGCATGGAAAACCAGTTCTCTCCCAGTTTACCCCCATGCAGTCTCCCAGCACCCCCAGTCTCCACGCTGGTGTGGTGTCCTCCACCACGCACCCTGCTAGGATGGGGTTCGTGTCTTTGCAGGGCAGCTCGACACCATCTAGACACTTGGGGGGGGTCAGTCTGTTCTGGGTCACCCCCCAGGGGATGCACCTCTGGGACCCCACATCCAGCCTGTGCAAACTAAAATGTTGTAGGAATGGGAAAAAAATGGGTTTTACTCCCACCCCCTGTCAACACAAGATTGTCAAGGAGCTGAGCATCTTGTTTGTCCCTTCACTTGGGACTAGCCCTCCCCAAAACCTCTGAAACCTTTGATGCTGCTCAGCACATCATCCCTATCCAAAGTTCAACAAGCAGGATCCTTGCTGGGCTTGCTGGGTATGCCATGGGACCATGCACCCATTCTTCTCCAGGGCAGAGCCACCAATTCAACGTCCCTTTGGTCATGCTTCGCTGTGCAAAGCCCTCCCCCGCTCCATCCCTTCCTCCTTAAACATCCACAGACTTGCTGGTGGAAATTTATGGGGATCTGCAGTGAGCGGGGACGGCTGAGCGATGCGCTGCAAGCTGACGGCATCCGAGAACAACAGCAACAATTTCTAGGCAGAGCGAAGAGCGTTGAGCTCCTTCCCAGCCCTGTCTCCAGCCCAGCCCCAAGGGAGGACTCTGGGTGGGCTGCAGCCACCCCAAGGACTGGGTCATCCCTTCACCTTGCAAAGCCAAACCAGTTAGCACCAGTAAGAGCAGCTGGAGGGGACTGGGAGAGGGACCTCAGCTGCCCAAGAGGGGGACTTTCTCAGTTGGTGTTGCAAGGTTGAACTCGTACCTCTCTCCTCTCCCCGGGGCAGATTTGAGGAGGGAAATTCCCTCTCCCCACCCCAGGGTGGGGTTCAGCATCGCTTGGGCACCCCAATTCAGTGGGGTCTATCCCCATCTCCCCACAGCCTCCTGCCTGCAGGACCAGGCGGGCAGCCATGCCGAGGAGCGTCTCTTCAAGCATCTCTTCACCGGCTACAACCGCTGGTCACGGCCGGTGCCCAACACCTCCGACGTGGTCATTGTGAAGTTCGGGCTCTCCATCGCGCAGCTGATCGATGTGGTGAGTAGCCTTTACGGTATCTGACTTTTCCCAGTTGGTCCTACTGGTCTGCCAGACCAGGGGCTGGGGACCCTGGTGGGAGGTTGGGTTTGGGCACCAACAACCTCTTGGCCATCTCCATTAGGTGACAAACCACCCACCCTGCCTCCCTCAGAGCTCCAACGAGCAGCAGGATCTACATTCCTCCTCTCCATCCCAAACCCTCCCTTGATGCTGGAGAACATAAAGGAAAAGTGCAGTTCTTCATCCCTGCCATGTACTTACCCACCATCTACCTGCCCTGGGGCACATCTGGGCTTTTCTGGCCATCCATCCCTCATTCCTCACATGCACACCCATCCATCCACCCGTCTACCTGTCCATCTACCTGTCTATCTATCCATCCATCCATCCACCCATCTACCTGTCCATCTACCTGTCTATCTATCCATCCATCCATCCATCCACCCATCTATCTGTCCATCTACCTATCTATCCATCCATCTATCCATTCATCCACTCATCTACCTGTCCATCTATCCACCCATCTACCTAACCATCTGTCCATCTGTCCACCTGTCAACCTGTCTGCCCATCCATCTGTCCATCCTTCCACCCACCTCTCCATGGGACTGTACATTTGTCTGCCCATCAGAGCAGCTCAGAGCTTTACGCTGCAATTTGCTATTTCTTGCTGCCATCTAGTGAGAAGATTTCTCAGGGAAATATAGTCTGTCCTTGGACTTGTACCAGCTGCTTCCAGGAGCTGAACCCCAGATGTGAAGGGCAGAAAGTGAAAGCAGTGATTTGGGGGAAGATGCAGTGATGGGACAAGTCCTCTCCTCATCTCCTTTCACCTCTCCCTCTTTCCCACCACAGGATGAAAAGAATCAGATGATGACCACGAATGTCTGGCTGAAGCAGGTAGGAGCCTGGGGCAAGAGCATGTCAAGGAGGGGACAGCCTTTAGGACCAAGTCCCCCTGGGTGGCATCTCCATGTTGCTGTTCCTCTGGGGGATGCTGCCAGAGCAGGAGCCATCGGGCAGCTCTGTCCCATCAGACCCAAAGTGACTTGTTGCCTTCCCCTCCGTGTCTCCCTCCAGGAGTGGAGCGACTACAAGTTGCGCTGGGACCCTGCGGAATTTGACAACGTCACCTCCATCCGAGTGCCCTCTGAGATGATCTGGATCCCTGACATTGTGCTCTACAACAAGTGAGTGATGCTGCCGAGTTGGAGCACCCCTAGGGCCTGCTACTCCATCCCATCCCATCCCATCCCATCCCATCCCATCCCATCCCATCCCATCCCATCCCATCCCATCCCACCCCTTCATCCTCCTCCAACCTTCACACCTCTCCATCCCCGCAGTGCTGATGGGGAGTTCGCCGTGACCCACATGACGAAGGCCCACCTCTTCTCCAACGGGAAGGTGAAGTGGGTGCCGCCTGCCATCTACAAGAGCTCGTGCAGCATCGACGTCACCTTCTTCCCCTTCGACCAGCAGAACTGCAAGATGAAGTTTGGCTCCTGGACGTACGACAAGGCCAAGATCGACTTGGAGAACATGGACCACCATGTGGACCTCAAGGATTACTGGGAGAGCGGCGAGTGGGCCATCATAAATGCCATTGGCACCTATAACTCCAAGAAGTATGACTGCTGCACCGAGATCTACCCCGACATCACGTTCTGCTTTGTCATCCGCCGCCTCCCACTCTTCTACACCATCAACCTCATCATACCCTGCCTGCTCATCTCCTGCCTGACCGTGCTGGTCTTCTACCTGCCCTCCGACTGTGGGGAGAAGATCACCCTCTGCATCTCCGTCCTGCTGTCCCTCACTGTCTTCCTGCTGCTCATCACGGAGATCATCCCCTCCACCTCGTTGGTCATCCCTCTCATTGGCGAGTACCTCCTGTTCACCATGATCTTCGTCACGCTCTCCATCATCATCACCGTGTTCGTCCTCAACGTCCACCACCGCTCCCCCAGCACCCACACGATGCCCCGATGGGTGCGCAGCTTCTTCCTCGACTTCATCCCTCGCTGGCTCTTCATGAAGCGGCCCCCGGCGCTGCCGCCCCCCGAGGGGACCGCGGGGCAGTATGACCTCCCGGGCACCAGGCTCAGCACCTCCCGGTGCTGGCTGGAGACTGATGTGGATGATAAATGGGAGGAAGAGGAGGAGGAAGAAGAAGAGGAGGAGGAGGAAGAGGAGAAGACATACCCCAGCCGCATGTCCCAGGCAGGGTCCCACGGCCAGAGCACCCAGTGCCGCTATGGCTGCAGACGCCAAGCTGGGAAGGTGTCGGGGGGCCCAGCCCCCCGGGTGACCCCCAAAGGGGAGGAAGAGGAGGAGGTGGGTGCGGAGAAGGAGCTGGTGCTGTCCCCCAGCATCCTGAAGGCCCTGGAAGGGGTTCAGTACATCGCAGACCACCTGCGAGCTGAGGACGCTGACTTCTCGGTGAGTGGGTAACCACGAGGGCTGGGGGTACGGGGGGGTCCCTCACCCTGGGTGCTGCCTCCTGCCACTTGCACCTCCCTGGGGGGTCTGTGCTGGGACCCCTGGTTGGTTCCCTGTCTGCTGAGGACCCAGTGCTGGGGAGAAGATCAATGAGATGCCTGGTCCATGGGGTCAGTTGAAGGTTCCTGCAGCTGTGGGAACATTGGAGGTCCTGCTGCTGACCCTGGAGAGCAGAGATGGCCCATCCTGCTCTGCTGGGACCCGGCTCAGGGGCTGCACCCCTATTTCTACCCAGGTGGTTTCAGAAAACCCCGGGTGGGATTTGCTTTGCCCCAGGCAGCCTCCCCAGAGAGGTCCATCCCAGCCCTGCTTCTGCAGGGCTTGCTCCAAGGTATCTCCTCACCCTGAGGAGCCCTGGTTGGT
The DNA here is from genome assembly GCA_013399365.1 of Pampusana beccarii. Lineage (NCBI taxonomy): Eukaryota > Metazoa > Chordata > Aves > Columbiformes > Columbidae > Pampusana > Pampusana beccarii. Next base: position 159,815 of record VWYH01005893.1, read on the forward strand.
CTCCTGACCTCAGAGGGTTCTCACAAATGGGGGGGCTGCACCCTCTGGCCAGGCTCACAGCCCCTCTCTGCTCGGCAGGTGAAGGAGGACTGGAAGTACGTGGCCATGGTGATCGACCGCATCTTCCTCTGGATGTTCATCATCGTCTGCCTGCTGGGCACCGTGGGGCTCTTCCTCCCACCCTACCTGGCGGGGATGATCTAGGGACCAGGCTGTGGTGGGGACGGTGGGCAAGGCGGGGTGTCCTGGGGAGAGGACACGGTGGAGCCCACGTCCAGGTGGAACCTCACCTCTCCCCAGGAGGACACAGTTCCAACCATGGAGGACCCTTGGGTGCAAAATACAGGGTGGAGCAAGGGCTGTGCCGAGGGGTGACCCGGGGACGGTGCGGGGGGACAGCTCCTTGCCATCCTGCCCGGCGTGGTTGCAGATGTTCTAGCGTTGAGGAAGGCATGGGACAGCTTCCCCATTGCCTGAGCACAGCCTGGAGGCATCTAGGAGAGGTTTCTGCTTCCTCGAGCTGCTGCAAGTCCCACTCAGACCCCAACAGCCATGTGTCCAACGTGCTGGGCAACCTCACAGACAGTCTAGGGTGCATCCTGACCGCAGGGTGCTCAGGACTATGGGCTGGCGTGGTTGAGCATGACATGGGGCAGGTGATAACGCTTTGGATGGTCCATGCAGAAGGTCATGAGGTGGTGGTCCCTGCTCGGCTGCATGGTTCAAGGGTCTCTGCTCTGCAAAGCCCAGCCCAAACATAGATCCTCTGCAACCCACCGGCATGAGGAGTTGCTTCCACACCATCCCAAACCAGAGCTCGGGGCAGCAGGAGATAGGAACAGCTGTCCCAGGTGGCCAAGAGGCCACAGCATCCTGGCTGGGACCAGCACTGGTGTGGGCAGCAGGCCCAGGGCAGTGACCGAACCTGTGCTGGGACCTGGGGAGGGAAAACTGCGAATCCTGGGGGCAGTTCTGGGCCCCTCACAGCAAGAAAGGCCTTGAGGTGCTGGAGCGAGTGGAGAGAAGGGAACGGAGCTGGGGAAGGGGCTGGAGCACAAGTGTGATGGGAGCGGCTGAGGGAGCTGGGGGTTCAGCTGGAGAACAGGAGCTGAGGGGAGACCTTCTGATCTCTGAACTGCCTGAAAGGAGCTTGGAGCCAGGGGGGTCGGGCTCTGCTCCCCAGGAACAAGCGCCAGGAGCAGAGGAAACGGCCTCAAGTTGCGCCAGGGGAGGTGACAGGCAAGCACGGGCACAACAGGACTTTGCGCATGGTTTATCTCAGCCGGAATGAACAGCGCCGTGGGAAGATGCTGGGGAAAAAGCCCGAACCGGACGGTTTCCAACTCAAAAAGCACAAACCGAACAGAGACTTGGTCTGCCGCCGCTGCTTAACACGGAGCAGCTCAGAGGAAAAAATGCAGCTGGAAGAGGCCCCGTTCTCCTGGTTTGTGTCACCGAAGGCTGCGGTCCCCAGGGTCCCATCCCTCCCCGTGCTCTGCGGGCTTGGGGACGGGCACGCTCCAGCCACCCGCGCCGGACCCACTTCCCATCATTAAATAAATTCTTCTATACTATGTACAAGGAAATGCAAATGGTCCCTCCGGCCACCACTCTGATGGCCCTTGGGGACCCCCCGTGAAGTCCCCTGGGATGCCAGCTCCCCCAGACGCTGTGACCCCGACTCAGGGTCCAGGTCGCCATCACGACATGCCGCCCGCGGCCATCTGTCCTCGGACGGACACACGGACCTGCTGGCAGCCGGGGAGCCGCCCAGCCAGAGGGAACTTCAGCTGCCTGTGGGGACAGCCAGGTCCCCCCTAGTCCTTTGTGGGGAGGAGTCACCAGATGCCTCCCTCCTTCAGAAGAGCGACGAGACGATGATGAAGACACGAGCGGCTGCGGGAGGAAGGGGGGACAGGGAGAGCAGGATGGCGAGGCCACGGGGGACACACAAAAGCCAGCTCCTCCGCAATGCCCTCCTCCATCTCCACCAACCAACGTGTGGTGGTCCCTCTCCTCCTCTCGTTCCTTCCCTCACTCCAAGCACAGCTTCACCAGGTTGGCCTGGACCTTGGCTTGGTCCACGGCATCCAGGAGGTTCTTGGCGTCCACGGCCAAAGTGTGGGAGGCCGTCAGCATCTGCCGCTTGCACTCCTCGCTCAGCGAGGTGACGGCGTTCTGCTGCGCCAGGCGCATCTTGTTGATGAGGTCGGCCAAGTCCTTGTTGAGCAGCTTCTGGGTCCCCTCGATCTGATCGGGACATGCAGGGGTTAAAGGCATGGGCACCACCAGCACCCAGCCCCACACCAGACCCCTCTTCCTCCTGCCTGGTCCTACCTCGGTGCGGGAGCTGGCGGGGAGGACGGGCAGGATCTCGTCGACGCTGCCGATCAGCTTCCGCAGGGACAGGCCCACGTTCTGCGGGGAGGGCGGCAGGGTTGGGGTGGTCCATGGCACGGGGAAGTGGGGCAAAAGAATAATATGGGCCACTGAGCCAAGGATCCCGTTTGGGAGAGGAGCATAATGGGAGACATTACCCAAGGACCCAACAGAGGAGCAGGACATGTTGGAAACTCTCTCATCATTGACCCAAAGACCCAATGGAGGTCTAGGGCATGTTCAAAACTCTCCCACTGTTGACCCAGGACTCAATAGAAGAAGACGACATGTTGGAAACTCTCCTATCATTGACCCAAGGAGGCAATGGAGGGGCAGGAAGTGCTGGAAATGCTCCCACCGTTGATCCAACGACCCAATGGAGGTCTAGGATGTGTTAGAAGTGCTCCCACCATTGATCCAACGACCCAATGGAGGAGCAGGACATGTTGGAAATGCTCTCACCATTGACCCAAAGACCCAATGGAGAAGCAGGACACATTGGAAATGCTCCCTCCTACATGCGCAAGACCTTCCTGAGAAGGATGCTTGGTAGGAGTCGCTCAGCAGACTCATTCCCAGCTCCCTCCCCATCCCCCTGGTGTTGCCCCCTCCCTGCCCGCCCTACCTTCACCACCAGGATGTACCCCTCAGGGGGCAGGAGACTGATCTCGTTCTTCAGCTGCAGCACGGCCCGCACCAGGTCCATGACGTTGCTGTACACCGTGTCATCTGTGCGGTCCAGGTTGGCGGTGGGGGCCGGGTGGATGGACTGCTGGGGAACGGGGACACAGCGGTGATCAGATGGACCAAGGGAGCAAGGAGAGAAACACCAACACCTATGGGGAGCCCTGGGCAGACCCACCCACGACCCAGATGCTGCTGGGTCTGTCTGACCCCTCTGGGGCCTGGGCGAGTCAGAAAAGTCCCATCCTGAAGATGATGGAGGTGGAGGAATGAGACTGCGGAGATGGAGAAGGAGAACCAGGACCATGGTGGCTCTGTCCAGAGGGGTCTTACCTGCACCACGAGTCTTGGTGGCTTCTGGGGGGGCCCCGTGAACTCCGCTACGCCGTCAGTAATGGAAAGGAAGGAGAGTCACTCTGGATGGTCCCCTGGACAAGCTGCAAGACCCCTGGGACCCATGACATGTCCTACACCACGTCCCACTGCAGCTGGACACCCCGACCGACCAGCTGTGCCACCTCCCCGCAGGGTCAGACCCCCTTGGACACCCCATGCCCGGGACAGGCAGGACCCCCCACCACGATCTGGTGTTTCTTCCGTGGAGGATCCCAAATCTGGGAGGGATCTGACTCCTGAAGTTCCTTATAGCTCAGCGCAGGGCACCCCACTTGCACCCCTAAATCAGGTGCCATGGGCAGCCCCCCGACCCTGTGCAGCTCTGGGCACTCACTGTAATCCGTCTCCTTCTCCGGGAGCAGCTGTGGGGGCAAAAAACAGCAAATGAGAGGAAAAAAGTCCTGGCTGGAGGGAGCAGAGAGGGAGGAGGCATCACCATCCCCTCCTGGGGCGGAGAGCTCTGCACCACCAGAATTTCACCCCGTTAACACTTTTTGATTAATTTTCCCCATGCAAGGGGCATATATATAAGTATTTATCACCAAACCATGCCAAAGCAAATGGGGATCTCCGGACATCCCCCAAAAGAAGCACCCCCTGCACCCAAATACACGGGGACCCAGCAGCTTCACCACTCACCGGGGGAAGGTTGTTGTTCATAAACACCATCGGGTCCTGCAAAAGGGGAGAAGATTTGTGAGAAAAAAAGGGAAATAAAGGAAAAAAAAGGGATTTTCATGATTTCTGGGAGACTCGTGAAAAATATAATTGGAACAGATCTCTGCCGGGTCTGGGGATGTGTAAGGGGAAGGGGCTTCCTGCCCATCTTCATCCCATCTCCATCCCATCGCCCCTATTTGCTCCTGGGATACCAGAAACCTCAAAGTGCGGCTCCGAAGAAAAAAGAAGCTTAATTCCAAGGGCTGTTTGCAGCCTCAGTGGTGGGGGAGCTGGGCTTTGCTTTATTGGCTGTGTAAAGTCAATCAAATAAAAGATTTTCCGTCTCCTTCCAAGCCTGTCTCACCACAAGCTGATGCATTAGTCACACATTAGCTATGTCCAAGTCCTTCTTTCAAAAAGCTTTATAAAAGCTCATTAAGACACGATTGAATGCGTTTTAAAATTGCCCAAGTTTCTGAATATTCGTTTTGAAATCAAGCAGCTCCGTGAGATTTTTAAGGAGGCAAAAGAGGTGCAAGAGGTTTGGCTACCAGAGGAGCTGTTCCCTCAAGGAAAAGTGGCTTTTCCAGCCATGAAAAACAACATCAATGGTTTTTGTGGTTCTTCCAGCACCTTTGTGATGGTGCAAGAGCTGGAGACGGCCCAAGGCCACTCACCAGGGACTTCTCCTCCTGCCGCAGCCACTGGTAGTCCTCCACCATCTGCTTCTGCTGCTTGTCCAGCACCTGCTGCATCTTCAGCCTCTCCATCTCCCACAGCTTCTGCGCCTCCTCCCTGCTGCTGGGACGGAGGAAATCTTCCTCCTGGTGTGTGACGGGGGGGTCAGGACTCAGAGGCCCCCCCAGTTTTGGCACCGGGAGCCACAGCCCCGTTCTGCGCATGCAAGCCATGCGCCGGACCCCAACAGCCATGCACCCCCAAACTGAATGTGGGGAGCACTTGTGGTTTCCAGCAGGGACAGGAAACCACTGGTTGGCCCCAAATCTCCCACCACCACATTCCGGAACTTTCCACAGGCCTGGGGAGCAGCTCCCCGTGCCCGTGGCACTGCGGCGGTGGCGGCACACAGAGAGAGCATCTTAGGATGTGCCCCACTGCCCAGCTCTGATTTTAGGGCTAAATGACCAAGTCCAGGCTGCAAACCACCGCTGGCATTTCAAGTGACACCACTGAGACTGAGAAGCTGACCCAAAGCTCCGAGGAGCAGCAGCCACCTGTCCCCTGTCATTTTCGGGCACACCGTGCCAATGCTCATCCACCAACACTCCTTCACCACGATGTGTGTGCAAACGCGCATGTCGGGGGGGGCTGGTGACACCCCAGAGCCCTTCACAGGCTCGATGGCTTCATCCTGCAAACAGCACCCGTGAGTGACGTGATTTGTCCCTCCTGCAGCCGGGGTGGCAGTGACACGGAGCTGAAAGCAGCGCAGACGGCAGCGCAGAGCAGAGCACGGTGCAGCGAGCATCCCTCCTCCCGCCCGGCCCTCGCCTCCTGCCGCGTCCCCAATGTCCCCAGGATGTCCTCACACGGGGCCGGGACGTCCTCCGGATGCTGCAGGATTTGGGCATCTCTCTCTTACCCTCATGCTGTGGCGCTTGAGGACGTTGTGGCGGTTGAGCGGTGGGGTGTGCAGGGAGGTGGCTGGTGACTGGTACTCGACGGGGCTGGTGAGGGTGGGCGAGCTGGCACACAGACCCTCGGGGACCTGCGGGGGTCAGCGGGGCGGCGCGGGCACAAAACAAGGCCACAGGGGGTTAGTGCAGACAGACAGACAGACAGAGCAGACAACGCAGGGAAGGGCGGCTTTTGCACCAGGAGCCTGTGCTCTCATCTGTGCAGCAGGATCGGGACCTTCCTCCTACTCAGCTCTTCTTCACTCTGAGCCCATATGGGCTTGAGACCTCCAGCACTGCTGCCTGGACCCTGCCTGGCCCCAAAAGGGCACCCAATACAGTCGCTCTTAAGGGTTTCACAGAATCCCAGCCTGGCTGGGGCTGAAGGGACCTCTGGAGATCCCCCAGTGCAACCCCGCTGCTCACAGGGTCACAGAGCAGATCACACAGGATCCCAGGCGGGTTTGAATGGCTCCGAGAAGGAGACTCCACACCCGCTCTGGGCAGCCTGGGCCAGGCTCTGGCACCTCCCAGCACACAAGTTTCTCCTCATGTTCACATGGACCCTCCTGTGTTTCAGTCTGTGCCCGGTGCCCCTCACCCTGGCNTCCTTGTCCTTCTTCAACTGGGGAGCCCAGCACTGGACACACAGCTCCAGATGGGGCCTCCCCAGGGCAGAGCAGAGGGGGAGGAACAACCTCACTCCTCCTGCTGCTCACACTCTTCCTCATGCACCCCAGGTCCCATTGGCCACAGGGCACATTGGTGACTCATGGGCACCCTGTTGTCCACCTTGATTCACCCTGATGATGCTGTGGGGACCAGCACCGGCCCTTGCAGAGGACACGCAAACTCAGCCCAGGTAACGCCAGAAGCAGCAAAACCTCCTCTCCTCCCAGCTGTGCCCACAAACCTGCCCATGCCCGGGGTGCAAACTGCCCTTCCCTGGGGCAAAAACCTCTCTGCAGCTCAGAGGGATGGACAGCACACAGGGTGAGCAGGGCTGAGCCCTGAGCAGCACGGGGTCCTGACTGCAAGGCATCAAGAGGTACTTGGTGGTAGTGTGGGACACCCTGGAGCCCCAAAAACCATGAGCCCCTGAGGGCTCAAGCTCCAGGCAGGGCTTTCTGGCACTGACCTCATTGCTCAGATCCCCATGAGATGCTCCAGATGTCCAGCCTTACCTGGAACTGCAGCTTGGGAGCCAGGAGGTTGCTCTGGGGCGGTGGTTTGTACCTGGGTCTGCTGGGCTGTGGGGAGAAACACGCGGTGGGTGCGAGATCAGGGAGGTCCCACTTCTGCAGCACCCGTCAGTGGGTCAAGGTAGGGAGATGAACCTCTGCTCTCTCCTCACCTTGGGAGGTGGCTCCTGGTAGGACGGCGGCTCCATGATTTTGGGAGGCCGGTGGCGGTTGTTCCTCTCCTGCTCCTTGGCCAGTTCCTTCTCCATCAGGTAAATGTCGCTGCAGGGGGACAGGGAGGGTGACAGTCCCTGACAGTCCCAGGAGGGAGCACTGGCACGTCTGCCATACCCCAAAGCATGGATGGGCCATGGAAATCATGAAGGAGGGAGGAGGGATGGGAAGAGTGAAGGGAAAGGAGCAGGAGGACAGAGTGTGGTCCTGGCCAGCCACACCAGCATCACCATAGAATCACAGGATGGTTTGGGTTGAAGGGACCATTAAAGGTTATCTGCTCCAACCCCTGCCATGACAGGGACATCTCCAGCAGCTCAGGTTGCTCAGAGCCCCGTCCAGCCTGGCCTGGGATGTCTCCAGGGATGGTTCAGCCACCACCTCTCTGGGAACCTGGGCCAGGCTCTCACCACCCTCAGCACAAACAATTTCTTCCTCATCAGTTCCCCCACCTCCCCACTCACCTCAAGCTGCAAACCAAGTCCTTGAACTTGGGCCTTTCGCTGGGGTCGTAGTCCCAGCAGCGCGTCATGAGGGTGTAGAGGATGGGGGGGCAGAGGTCGGGCTTGGGCAGGCGGTCGCCCCTCTCCAGCACCCCGATGACATCCTTGTTCTCCAGCCAGAAGAAGGGCTGCTTGCCGTAGCTCAGGATCTCCCACATGCACACGGCTGGGGGAGCAACAGGAGCAACCTCAAGTGATGTTAAACCTGGGGCAGCAGCCCCTCTGCTTGGGTTTTTGGGGATGCAGTGACGTTGCCATGCTTTGTTGTGTGATGTCAAGTCATAGAATTGCAGAATGGTTTTGGTTGGAAAAGACCCTCAAGATCATCGAGTCCAACCATTCCCCCACCCCTGGCACTGCCCCATGTCCTGAGAACCTCATCTCCGTCTGTCCAACCCTCCAGGGATGGTGACTCCAGCACTGCCCTGGGCAGCCTGTTCCAATGCCCCACAGCCCTTTGGGGAAGAAATTGTTCCCCAGATCCAACCTCAACCTTGCTTGGCTGCTTGACCTTTCTGGTCCTGGGGTGGAAAATGCAGAGGAAAGGGTTACCCGCTCCTGGTCACTGTGGCCATGGGGATGGGCTGATGGGCAGGGGGGTGGATATTTGCAGGGAGCAGAGTTTAACTCAGTCCCTCCAACTGTCTTGAATTCACTGGAGGAAGCACCTACGGATGGCTGACCTGCAAGAAGCTCTGCACCAGAAGCCCCTTCCCCGAGGTCAAGGTTGGGACAACCCCACCGTTCTGGAGCAGGATTTATCCCTGGGCATTGAGACAATGCCATGGGGGGTGGACAATACCCAGGACACCGCTCCATCTCCATCCGGTCACGTACCAAACATCCAGACATCACTGGCCGTCGTGAAGCGGCGGAAGTTGATGGACTCAGGTGACATCCACTTGATGGGGAGACGGGTGATGGATGCTGGAGGGAAAGACAGAGGGTGCTCATGGTCACTGTGGTGGGGATGGATCAGCCCCAGCACAGGCAGCGAGGTCCCACCACCATCTCCGCTCTCACAGAGCCCCAACCCCATAATGCAGCTCTTACCTTTATAATACTCCTCATCCTCGATGTACCTGGAGAGCCCAAAGTCACCCAGCTTCACACACTCCGGGGAGGCCACCAAGATGTTCCTGACGGCAATGTCCCTGCAAGGAGAGAGAGCCTTGGCTGGGGAGCAGGAATGGAGGAGGAGGGATGGAAAAGGGATGGAAGAGGGATGGAAGAAGCATGGAAGAGGGATGGAGGAGGGATGGAAGGAGGAGGGATGGAAGGAGGAGGGATGGAAGGAAGGAGGAGGGATGGATGGAAGGAGGAGGGATGGATGGAAGGAGGAGGGATGGATGGATGGATGGATGGATGGATGGAAGGAGGAGGGATGGAAGGAGGAGGGATGGAGAAGGAGACCTCACACCCGGACAAGAACGGTCTACAGCAAATGATGCTGCCAACCTCTGCCCGCTCCTGCTCCCCCCAACTGTCCCCCCCACAGTCCCCACTGTCCCCTGCCTCTCGGGCCACCCTGCCCAGCTCCTTGTCCCTCCTGTCCCACCTGTGCACGCAGTTGATGGCCTCCAGGTAGGCCAAGGCTTTGCTGATCTGCAGGGCATAGAGAATGAGCGTGGGCACAGCCAGACAGGGCTTGTTCTGCTCCAGGTACTGGCCCAGCTGCAAAGGGACAAATGATGGGGCTCAGAGACCCAGGGGACAGAGCAGGGGGTGGCAGGTGGGCAGGTGGGACCCGCCACTCACCTCTCCATAGGGATAGAGCTCCATGATGATCCAGGTGGGCTCCTCCTCCGCGATGCCGATGAGCTTCACGATGTGGGGGTGGTCCAGCTTCTTCATCAGCACTGCGGGGACAGCAGGTCAGACCCTCTGCAACGGGGGGGACCCCCCTCCAAGAGCCCACCCCCTGTCCTGAGGTGTGGGCACAGGGCCCTGCCATGGAGCCAGAGATGGAGCAGAAGGAACTAATGCCCTAAAGGAGCTAGGGCTCCATCTCCCCAGAGATTTCCATCCAGGTGGTGCCCATCTGCTCCTACACGTGGATTCCACAGTTTTTCTTCCTCCCCCATAGCCATCCCTCCCATAAATCAGGTATTTTGGAGAACAGCCGAGCCACTGGGCTCCTCTCACTCTGTCCCACATCGCAATGGCAACTTGTCCCCAAGCAGGGACCAGCAGATGCCAGGGCAGGATGGAGAAGGGATGGAGGAGGGATGAAGGGATCCATCCCTTCTCCATCCAGTCTCTAACACCCCAACCGTTGCAATGCTGCGAACACCACGAGCCCTCCCCAATCTGTCCAGGCTCCATCCCCCACAAAGGGCACCAGGACCCCCCGACGTACCCGCTTCGCTCAGGAACTTGTCCCTGTTCTCGGGGCTGCAGTCCTTCTTGCAGGTCTTCACGGCCACGTTGACCCGCTCCCCTTTCTGACACGAGAAGAAGGGGTGGGGGGAGCTGTACCCAGCCCCTCGGCCATGGAGGGACAGAGGCACGGCAGGGGGACAGGACACTCACCGGGGTGGTGTAGATCCCCTCGTAGACCTCTCCGAAGAAACCTTCTCCGAGGATCCTGCCCAACGTGACGTCCTCACGGGAGATGCCGTAGTGCTGGGCTTCATGGACAGGGGACAAGGGGACAAGGGGGACAGTGCCAGCGTGTGGGCAGCTGACTGCACCCCTGCCCATGCCACAGGCAGAGCGCCCCATACTATGCAGGAGATGCTGATGGTACCAACCCTCTCCATCACCCCCCAGCAAGGACCCCCAGGTCCTGCCCCATGGCACATGGGGTGACACCAGTTCCTTCAGCCCTGCGTTTTCTTGGGTTTTTTTGGGGGGGGAGGCGTGCAATGAAGGTAAAACTTTGTCCTCAGTTTTGGGGGGATGGGGTGGAGAATGGGGGTGGGCAGGAGGAGGTGGGAGGGCTTGGTTGGGTTGGTGGCACCTACCTCCAGACCTCGGTCGTGAAGATTCATCGGGGATTTCAGCATAAATATCAGAATCTGGGGGAAAAAAGGAGGTTGCAGGCAGGGAGGTGGGCAGGGATGCAGACAGGGATGTGGGCAGGGATGTGGGCAGGGATGTGGGCAGGGATGCAGGCTGGGATGCAGGCAGGGATGCTGGGATGCAGGCAGGGATGCGGGCGGAGGTGCTGGGATGCAGGCAGGGCTGCTGGGATGCAGGCAGGGATGTGGACAGGAGGATTCTTGCAGCATCCCCAGCCTGCAGCATCACCCACAGCCAACCCAGCCCTTCCCAGGGCTGTTCTGCCGCATCTCAAACCCCCAGATAAAGGGCGGGGGGGGTCCAGCTCCATGGAACTCCCCCAGATCCTGGGGCAGGGGTGTCCTGCAGCCCCCTTGTCCCCCCATGGGGTGGGAAAGGAAAAGAGCCAAAACTCTCACCCATGCTGACGCTGTCGGACAACAGGGACTGCCGCTCGTCCAGGTGCCTGGTGAGGGGAGGAGGCGGAGGGATTAGGGAGAGGGGTGGGGGGGTAGGATTTGGGGGGGTCCCTAAAAATGTGGGGTCGGGGCTACTCACGGGGCTGGGATCTGGGGCAGGCTGATCCTCTTCTCTCGCTCTGCAGAGGGGACAGCACACAGTCACATCCCAGTGCCCCCCCAAGAGCCTGATGGGTGCTGGGACTCCCCCAAAACCTCAAGCACATGTGTAGTGAGTTTGGGGTTCTCAGCTGAGCTCACACCAAAGCTATGGGTGATGCCGTGGCTGTGGAGAAGGGCTCGGGGGGGCACAGGTGGGGACCAGCCAGGGGGTCAGTCCCCCCCCATCACAGCATAATGGGCTCTGTGGACCCCCCAAAACCTCACCCACACATGCAATGAGTTTGGGAGTCTCAGCTGGGCTCACACCAAAGCCGCAGGTGACGCTGTGGCTGTGGAGAAAGGCTCAGGAGGGCACAGGTGGGGATCGGTGCCCCCCGGGCGCTCACCTCTGCTGGGGAGGATGATGAGGGAGGTGTCCGAGCCCCCTTGCAGGCGGCAGTAGCCGTCGATGAGGTCGGCCATGTTCTCCGCCTCGGCCAGAGACGCCGTCTTGATCGCCAGGGACTGGGGGGGACAGCGGGGAAAGGGGGGGGTGAGCCCAGAGCTGGGGTGGGGGTGCTGGGGTCCCCCCATTTTCTCCGCCTCGGGGTCACTCAGTGACTCCGCAGCGGACCCAGTTTCTCCAGTATCATCCTTCCCAGGCCAACACACCCAGCACCAAACCAATCCTGGGCAGGGCTGGACCCTTGAGGTGGGGAGGAAACCCCCCATGCCCTATTTTGGGGGTCAGTCTCCCCTTGGTGGGGGTTCTCCCAGACGAAATGGAGCCACTCACCACATCCTACCTCACCCCCAGGGGTGCGATGTCACCTCACGGCATCGGGGGGATCCCCCATCCCACCCACAGCCCCCCAGCACCCTGGGCACCCCCCCCAAACGCCTCCTGACCTGGGGGGTGCCGCTGAGCCCCAGCTGCAGCACAGCCCGGCCTTCCTCCACGCTGGAGCACTTGATGGACTTGATGTGCTTGAATTCGGCCAAGCAGGTGGGCTGGGGAAAGGGTCAGAGCCCCGTGGCAGCTTGAACCCCCAATTTCAGAGCAGCCACCCCCCCCACTCCCCATCCCAAAAAGCCCCCCCGCACCTTGGCTTCCTTGCTCGTCATCTGCCGGATGCCCTTGGGGCCGATGACCAGGTCCACTGTGATGTTCCACCCTTGCTGGGGGGACAGAAGGAGGAGGATAAAAATTTGGGGTGGGGGTTACCCCAATAGCCAGACCCCCCCTGCAACACTGCTGCAATGTGGGAGACACTGTGAAAAATCACCTTCCTGGAGAGGGGATGGTTTGGAGAGGGGACGGTACGAGCAAGTGGGTGCTTTTCCCCCTTCTGCCCCCAAAAAGTGGTGCCCAGCATTACTGGTTTGCCACTTTCTCACCCCAAAAGGGGGGGCAGCAAATTTCAGATCCCCACATGTGGGAGGTCCCTGGAGCTCCCCACTGCGAGCCCAGCCCCACGAGAGGAAGCGGCCTCAAGTTGCACCAGGGGAGGTTGAGGTTGGATCTGGGAACAATTTCTTCCCCAAAGGGCTGTGGGGCATTGGAACAGGCTGCCCAGGGCAGTGCTGGNATCCATCCCGTCCCATCCCAACCCGCCCCAGCCCAGACTCACGATGAGCTCGCAGCTGTAGCTCTCCTGGTCGATGTTGGCGAAGGTGGCGAGGGTGTGCAGGAACTTGAGGATGCACTCGTCCTCCCGCAGCAGCGCGTACTGCTGGAACGTCTGCTGGATCATCTTCCGGAACTGCTTGGGCTGCGGGCACAGGGGCTGCTGGGCACCCCGGCTGTGCGGGGCACACGGCCGGGACGGGGCGGAGGGTGCGGGATGCACACGGACATGTGTACGGACACGGAAATGTGCACAGACACGGAAATGTGTGCACACATGGAAATGTGCGCACACATGGATACATGCATGTGCACGGACACGGACATGTGCACAGACACAGAAACATGCACACACATGGGTACACGCATGTACACAGACATGGACATGTGCACGGACATGGAAATGTGTGCACACGTGGATACACACATGTGCACGGACAAGGAAATGTGCACGGACATGGATACACGCATGTACACAGACATGGACATCTGCACAGACACGGAAACATGCACACACATGGGTACACGCATGTACACAGACAAGTGCACACGCACAGACATGTGCACGCACGTGGGCATGTGGACAAACGCAGGTACATGGACACAGGCACACACGGGGACACATGCATGTACACGGACATGTGCGTTTACATGGACACATGCATACACACAAACATGGGGCATAGGCATAGACACATGCACACACACAAGTGGTTATGTGCATGCACACGGACACATGCACACAAATGGACACGTGCATGCACACAGAAATGTGCACACACACAGACACGTGCATGCACACAGGCATGTGCACATACAAGGACAGGTGCACACACATGGACACATGCATGTACATGAACACGTGCACGCATGCACTCACCTGCAGATATAAATCTACCCCCACACCTATGTACATGCATGCAAATCCCCCTTGACGTGTGCAAGCGGACATGCCTATACATGCAAATCCACCCATGCACACTGATACACACACAGGCCTGCATGTGAACGCACACGCAGAGGCACAAACACCCTAATGCATGCGTGCAAAGCTCTATGGGTGTGGGTGGATGTGCATGCACACACACATGCAAACCCACTCACGCATGCTGATGCGCACAGCTGGCCCAGATGTGCACTTATTCAGATATGTACATGTGTGTGCATGCGGATCTATCTCCACATGCGTGACCACGTGCAAATCTCCGTGCGCACCTCGCTGCACGCACGCAAGCACCCCCAGCCACATCTGTGCACTCTCAGCCCTTGCACCCAGCTCTGCTTGCACACACACCTACCTCCCCACACGCATCCCTTACCTTCAGGTTCTCCTGCATCTGGCTGGGGAAGAAGAGGTCCAGGCCCACCTCCTTCCTGCAGAGCAGAGACCCCCCCTGCATGTTAACAGCCCCGTGGGGACCCCCCAGGGGCTGCAGACCTGTGCAGGGGGGCATGCACCAAGAAAAGTGGGGGTTGAGAGCAAGGGGGGGCTCCTGGGGAAGAAATTGCCCACCCAGCAGAGGGCGAAAGGTTCCTGTATCCCCTCCTGCATCCTCCCCATCAGCAGGAATCATGGCTGGGGGGATGAAGAGCTGCAGGGGGATGAGGAGCAGTGGGGGGATGAGGAGCAGTGGTGGTAAGAGGAAGGCTGCCTGCAGCACCCCAGCCCCTGGGGGCCGTCTGGCAGGGATGGGGGTTTAGGGTATGGGGGTTTCTGCCCAGGGTGGGTGCTGTGCCTACTCACTCCAGGAACTCGAAGTTGGATTTCTTCTCCAGCGCGTTGTGAGGCATGTCCTTGTAAAACCTCCTGCCAGATGGGGGGGACATCAGCCCTGCGTTCGCGTCCCCCCACCACATCACCCCATCCCGCAACCCCTGCCATGGCCCCAGCCCCTGTTCCCATCTCCCCCAGCCCTCCCGCTGCTGCAGAGGGGCCGGGACAGGCAGGGACACGTACCTGAGTTCCAGGCAGCCCAGCTGCAGGGCCATGCCCTCGCTCACCTTGCTGGCGTAGTTCTGCATGTACTCGCTGCGGAGCTGCAAGGAGATGCAGGGTCAGGGGGCGCAGGGGACATTCACAGGGCGTGCTGGCAGGGGATGCTCATATGGGATGTTCATACGGGATGCTTGTACGGGAGACTCACAGAGGATGCTTGTAGGGGATGTTTGTAAGGGATGCTGGCAGGGGATGCTTGCAGGAGATACTGGGATACTGGCAAACATGCTTGCAGGGGGTGTTCGTATGGGATGCTCGCAGGGGATGCTTGTAGGAGATACTGGCAGAGGATGGTCATGTGGGACGCTTGCAAGGGATGCTGGCAGGGGATGCTGGTGTGGGATGCTTGCAAGGGGTGGTCACAGGGAATGCTGGCAGGGGATGGTCACAGAGACACTCACAGGGGATGTTTGCAAGGGATGCTTGTAGGGCATGTTTGCAGGACATGATTGCAGGGGGTGCTTACAGGCACGATCACAGGGGATGCTTGCAGGGAATACTTGTAAGGGATGCTCATAGGGATGTGCTCACAGGGGATGCTCACAGGGATGCTGATGGGGGATGCTCGTGGCATATGCTCACAGGGATGCTGGCAGGGGATGCTCATACAGGATGCTCACAGGGGATGCTGGCAGGACATTTTCAGGGGATTCTGGCAGGGGATGCTCACAGGGATGCTGGCAGGGAATTCTTGCATGGGACACTTAGAGGGATGCTGGCAGGGGTTGCTCACAGGGATGCTGGCAGGGGACACTTGCAGGGTCTGCACCCTCCCATGTCCCACACTGGGATGCAGCAGGTGTAGGAGGGGGGTGACAAGGCTGGGATCAGCTGTCCCCGATAGAGATGCACAGAGCCAGAAACAGGATGGGACCCCAAGGGGACATCTATCAGCAGCCCAGGGTGAGGGTAAATGGGCTGCAAGGTCTTGGGGCTCTCAGGACCCACATTTTTTGGGCTGTGGAGTAGGAAAAATCCTCCTGGAGGAGGGGTGGGGGTCAGGTTGGCTGGAGAGCAGAGCTGGCTGGGGCTAGAAAATGCCCAGGGTCACCTCTGACCTGCTGGTAGAAGTAGAGCAAGGTGGTCCTGTCCTCTTGGAAGCGCTCCATGAAATCCTCCGGCAGGTAGCGGATCTGGAGGTCGTACCTGGCAACATGAGAGCCCCTCCATGAGGACCACGCCGCAGGGGCTTTCCCTAGAACAGGGCCCGGTGGTCCCTGTGTCCCTGGGTGGGTTTGGGGACATGGAGAGGGACACCACCCCCGTGAGGTCCTACCTCCACTCGGCTTCCAGGTGTAGACACTCGTACTTCTCCTGCACTTCGCCCACCGTCAGGTCCGGGTGCAGCCAGTGGATCTCGTCCGACTTGACGTGCTTGAGGCGCAGCCCGTAGCACTCGGCCAGCTTGATGTCGGGCCCGATGCGGCCGCTCACCAGGATGGACCTGATCACCTCCTGGGGTGGGACGGAGCAGGGCTGAGACCCCAGCAGCCCCAGCCGGGCTCCAGGGAGTGGGAAAACGAGGAGGAAACACAGCAAAATTGCAACAGAGATGTCCCCGGAGCAAAAATACAGCCCCAAGCACAGCCACCAGCCCCAGCCATCTCCATGTGAAGCCTCCAGAGATGCCTCCACCTTGTTCCGCAGCAACCCACAGCCTGGACGTGTCTTATCCAACCTCCCAGAGGTTTTTGGTCAGGGATAAAAGCCCATTTGGGTAATTCCTACCCTTCCTTGCACCTCAGCTGAGCTACACCCGGTGCACAGCATCAGTGGTAAGCAGGGAGCACAGCAGACATCGGTGTTGCTGGAGAGCTCTGGTACCCAGAGCGGCCTCTGCTCTCACCCTGGTACCCAAAAAGCCAACCAAAAGCTGGTGGTTATTGACACATCCGGTGGCCAAGCTGTCCCCGAGGAGCGGCCACCTCTGGCTCATTCCATTCCTGCACCCCACTGGCTGCGCTCCCAGCCCTGCCCTGGGGACAGCCAGACCTTGGGGACAGCCAGACCATCGTCATTTCGTAGAATCAGAGAGTGTCCTGAGCTGGAAGGGACCCGCCAGATCATGGAGTCCAACCCCTGTCCCTGCACAGCACACCCCACAGCTCNGCCACTGAACCCCTGCACATCTTCTGTCATTCCCTGGGTTCTGTCCCTGTCACAGAGGGAAGAGCTCAGCCCTGCCCCTCCTGCTCCTGCTGAGGAACCTGCAGCCCCATGAGCTCTCCTCTTATGGCTTCTCTTGCATTTCCCCTACCCAGGCATCTCCTTCCCAACCTGACAAGTCCTCTCCCGCTCCAACCACTCCTCTGAAACCTTCTGCATGCCATCTCCTCCTGGGGATGGGACAGCCCTGTCCCCCTCCGTGTGCCACCAGCTGAGGAACAACCCCCAGCTCAGCTGTTCTTTAGTTATCTCCCTGTGACTTCATTGCAATGAATGTCCCAAGGAAGGGTCAATGTCACCCATTCCATGATCCACCTCCTCCCATCGCTCCCAGCATCTCCGTGCCCAGGGATGTCTTCTCCAGGGCGAGATGAACCAGGGCCTGGAAACTCCCCTTTGCTGCCCACAAAAGGGACCAGCAGCGACTCGTTGGGGCAGATCCTCACTGCAGGAACCGGCAGTGGGGACAACGAGCCCTTGTCTTCTCCAAGCTCCACCAGAGATGGCCAAATTTTCTCCCCACTCTCCACGTTTTGGTGCTTCTCAGCCATGGGGTGCCCGTGCCATGGGAAAGGGTGTCTGAATCACCATAGGATCACAGGATGGTTTGGGTTGAAGGGACCTTCAAAGCTCCCCCAGTGCCCCCC